>PVKE010027778.1:0-21376 GCA_004027555.1 Craseonycteris thonglongyai | reverse complement strand
TGCAATACACCTACTGAGATACTTTTCTACTGCTCAAAACAGTCTTTGAATTTGTTGATTTTTTTTTAAAGATTTATTTTATTGTTTTTTTTTTGACAGAGAAACAGACAGAGAGAGACAGAGAGAAGGGGGAGGGCCCAGAGCAGTCTCCATAGTTGACAGCATTAGTTTTCCATATAGTTTCACTCCACAGGTGGGCGCAGGGCTGCTCAGGGCAGGAACTGGGGTTGGAGCCTCCCACATAGGCCCCGGCAAGAACTTAACTGGGAGCACACTCCAGGTCAGCATATTGGTCACCTGGGCCAGAGCCAGGATTTGATCCCCGGTCTCCAGGGCTCCAAAGTGAGCGCTTAACCCACTGAGCCGTCTCAGCTCCCCTGAACTTATAGATTTTTAATGTCTTATAGTGCTTCTGCCATTTTTGTTTTAGTTCTTCCACATCAGCAAAATGTTTCCCTTTGAGGACTTTTTTCATCCAAGGAAACAAACAAACAAACAAACAAAGGTGCTCAAATAAGATCAGGTAAATAGAAAGGGTGGGGCATGAGGGTCATGCTGGTTTTGGTTAAAAACTGCTGAACACTCAGCATAGATAGTATGAGGAGGTGTGTTGCCATGTCACACATTCATGCAAATCACCCATCATGAAATGGGCAAAGGTGTTAAAAGAGTTTCCCCCCTAAAATGCACTAAAGCCAAACACAGCCTCCCACAACAATGACAGCTGATACACTGATGCAGATGGGTTCCTAGAACACTCACCTAGCAGGGGAAGCCTGTGGAAGGGGCCTGCCCTCTAGAAGATAATTTCATTTGGGGGTTCCCCTCATAAATATAGAAGTAGAAATGTGTACATATCATATATAGAGTGTATGCAGCCATGTGTGTGACAAAAATTACAATTAGTATTTAATCCTAACAGTGTATAATCTGTAACATGATTCACAAAAAAATGAGACATATCTAAGGGCTGTTCAGAAAGTATGCAGCCATGGAACCATTCTCTTTATATTTACAATGGCTGGATTTTTTTTCCCCAAACAGGCTCTGTGGGTGTGTGTGTGTGAGTGTCTGTGTGTATATATACCAGTATATTATTTTATACTAATGTGTGATGTCTTTACTAGTTTATACAGTTTATATCTTATAATGTTTATATATTTAATGTTTATCTTAGGCCATAGCATGCAATCTGTCAAGTCAGATCATTTAAAATGATGGTCTATATAAATACTTGGTTGTTTATTAACGTATCACTTTAAACATTACTTAGATTCAGACACTGAATCAACTGTGGGATGGCAAACAATATCTGTGCAAATGCTAAGTTTAACATAATTTATCCATTAAATTAACTCATATATACCAACACAGTTTACTTAGTGGTTTTGTTTTTCCTTTTGGTATCTTTTAGTAAAAACTAAGAATAAAAAATGTGTATACTTAATCAGAAAGTGTACTGGAGATTGGACCAGTGGGGTATTAGACAGAGTACATAATTCTACTCTCCTACTTTTCAAAATTCTATAAGATGAGAAAAAGCCAGAGGCCAGATGAGGATGGGAGAGAGGAAGGTGGAAGAGAGACAGGGAGAGAGAGGTTTGTGCAGCCATGAAAACAAGAGGGGCAGGGGCACACAATCATGAACACACACACACATGCACCTTCAAAATGAGTACCAGAAACTGAAAACTTCCCTCAGCAAACCAGAAATATTGAGTTATGCATGAAACTTAGAAAGGAAATTACAAAGAACCGTAAATATAATAAAATAAATATAAGAAACCAGACCATCAAATTTTGTATCAGAAAGGTCTCTGCTAACTTTGTAGCAGTCGAAGAGGTCTTCCTGATCGGAGTCAACAGATACTAAACAAGGGAGCGGTCACCCAGTCATTCATCAGGGAAACTGTTGGAGCAGATGGGTCACTCCTTCCTGACCCCTTCCCAATGTATACCGAGCAGCTGCCCTTAAAAAGTGTTTGCTTTGCTCACTTTGCAGCGCTGCGGACCGAGGATTGAATCCCGACCCCGGCCCATGCGGACCCATGTGCTGAACTGGGGATCTCCCCCAGTTCAGTTCTCTCTCTGTCTCTGTATCTCTCTCTCTCTGTGTCAAAAACAATAATAATAAAAAAAAAAGGTGTTTGCTTTAAACTTAATTTTTAAATTGAAATAAAATTATAGTAATACCAAATTAAACCCTAAGAATGTCAATAAAGGGGGACTGGTGGAGACGGAGCACATAGGGAACAAGCACAGTGAAAATATGTTTTGGTCATTTTCTAAATAGATACTAATATATATTATCCTTAAAAATTATAGTAAAAACATGTACATAAAACATTTGTGATTAACCATTAGGCATATGAAGCATAATGCTTAGAATTAAAAAAAAAAAAAAAAGGGAAACAACAATTTGATGCAGCAAGATAAATAAAAGAAACCGGGGTGTCAGGAAGACCATATTAAAATCCTTTCTGCACCATTCCTTACTTGCTCTTTTCTCAGCCACCTCTGTGGGGATGACCAGCTCTCAGTACACTCTGACCAACTTCTATGGGTGTGAGGCATAGCATGTCACCTCACTGGCCTTGGCTTTTTGTATCTCATTTTGTCTTCGGTTCCTAGCATTTTGCCTTTGACAAGTAAGTGCAGGAAATTAAAGATCCTCGCTCAGTGTGCATCTGCGTCCAACTAGAATACAGGGCGGGGGAAATTAACGCCCTCTTAGGCAGAATACTGGGTTGTGGGCAACAGGGGTGGGTAGGTAGTTCTCACCCTTTCCCTTTGGCATACTGTTCTGAGTTATACAACTTTAGAGATAGTGATTCTGAGGGCCAAGCATTAGGCTTACTTTATGGCAGGCAGCTCAGTAACACATTCTCTGCTGACTCTTCTTTCTTCCCTCAGCGTGACCTCAGAGCTTTTCCCTGGGATCACGCTAGTGAAGCAGAACACATAAGCTTTTGCCTCTGGCTCTCCTTTCAAGGCACCCGGACCCAGAAATTGTTAACTAAGTTGGTACATAGGTACAATAAAAAGAAATGTTATATTTTATTATTATAAAACAAAGGCCTTAATATTAGGCAAAAATGCACCTGTACCACTAGGCTCAGATGACCAGGGAGACTTTGCCACTCGGTCTCACAAGACACCTACTACATAAAGTGATCCTAGTAAGACTGGGGAGCAGAGCAACCCTACCTAATTAATAGAAACATACACAGGGAGGCAGCGAAAATGGAGATACGAAGAAACATGTTCCAAATAAAATAACTGAACAAATAAGAACTAAGAATAAGAATAAGAACTAAACAAAACGGAGACAAGCAATCTAGAACATGCAGAGTTTTAAACACTGATTATAAGGATACTCAGGGATCTCAGGAAGAACTTCAACAAACAGGTAAGAAACATTAAAATGAAGATAGAAAACAAAAAAGAACTAGACAGAAATAAAGAATACAATAACAGAAATGAAGAATATATTTGAGGGAATCAAGAGCAGATAAGAACAAGTAGAGTATGAATCAGTTATTTAGAAGATAAGGTAGCTGTAAACACCCAATCAGAGCAATAACAATGACAACAAATAAAGTGGGCCTAGTTTTAGGGACCTGTGTGACATTAAGCATGCCAATGTTTGCATCATAGGGGTACCAGAAAGGGAAGAGAAAGAGCAAGGAATTAAAAACCTGTTTGAAGAAATATTGACTAAAAACTTCCTTAATGTGGCAAAACAAATACCTAGACATACAAGTCCAGAAAGCATAGAACATCCCAAAGAAGAGAAATTTCAAGAGGCCCACACCAATACACATCATAATTAAAATGTCAAATATTAAAAACAAAGAAAGAATTTAAAAGCAGCAAGACAAATGTAGTTAGCTACCTATAAGAAAGTTTCTATAAGATTGTTAGCTGATTTTCAACAGAAACTTTCCAGGCCAGAAGAGATTGGTAAGAACTATTCAAAGTGATGAAAAGCAAGGACCTACACCTAAGATTACCCAGTAAGGTTATCATTTACAAATCAAAGGACAGATAAAGAACTTTTCAGACAAGAAAAAACTAAATAAGTTTATCACCACCAAAGCAGAATTATAAGGAATGATGTCAAAGGTAATTCTTTAAGATAAAAAAAGAAAAAAAAAATCAAATATAAAAAATATAAATAATAAAGTGACAATAACTACATATCTACTGGGAATTAATTTCTATGGATTAAATAAATAAATGCTCTAATCAAAAGATATGGTGGCTGCCTACATAAGGGAACAAGACCATTACACATGTTGCCTACAGGAAACTCACTTTGGATCAAAAGACACACACAGACTAAAATTAAAGAATGGAAAAAAGTTATTTTATTTTAAAAAATGGGGTAGCAATAATTATATCTGGCTATACAGACTTTAAAATGAAGGCTATAACAGGAGACGAAGAACAACCCACTAATCCCACTTCTGAGCATTTATCCAGAGAAACCCAAAATGCTATTTTGAGGGGATATGTGCATCCATGTGTTCATTGCAGCATTGTTTACAATGGCCTAGATGTGGAGGCAGCCTGGTGTCTATCGATGGATGAACAAAGAGGAAGTGGTTCATATACAAAATATTGCTCAGCCATGGATGGGAATAGATTCATTTCATCTGTGGAGGGATGGATGGAACTTGAGGGTATTGTGCTGAGTGCAGTATGTCAGGCAGAGAAAGTCAGATGCAATGTGATTTAGCTCATATGTGGAATCTAAAGAACAAAATAAACTAACGAATGAAACAGAAACAAAGTCACAGATAGAGCATTGTGATGATTGCCAGATGGAAAGGGGGCTGTGGTGAGTTAAAAAGAGGAGAAATACAAACTGGTTGTTACACAGTAGTCACATAGATGTAAGTTAATAGCATAAGAAATACGGTCAATAATATTGTAATAACTACGTATGGTTATCAGCTAGGTATTAGGTTTATAGAGACAATAGAAGGGGTGCAGGGAGAAAAGATGAAGAGATTAAGTACAGATTGTTAATTACAAAATAGTCATGGGGGTGTAAAGTAAAACATAGAGAATGTAATCAATAATATGGTAATAACTATTTATATGTAGAGTGCCAAATGAGTACTAGATTAGTCAGGAGAATCACTTCTTAAATTATATAAATGTCTAACCACTATACTGTATACCTGAATTAATACAAAATAATATTGAATGTCAAAATAAGTAAAGATATATAGTTTATAATATAAAGCATAATATATATTATAAAAATAATGGAACAATTAAATGAAGCAAATTTTAACAAAAATCAAGTATTCAACAGCACTGTTAAACCAGTTAAAATAGCAAAAAAATAAAATGACAAATTGGACATGCAAAATATGTTTCATTTGGTAAAAGTAAAATCAATTTTATATGTCTGAAATATTATATTAAGTTATAAGAAACTAAGTGGATAGAATTACAAAAAAATTAGTAATCCTTAAATATTAGAGCCTTTAAGATACTTCATTCCAAATGTATTTGATGACAATATTAAAATAAAAACAAAAAAATAAAAAATAAAATAAAATTCAAGCAACTAATAATTTGATTTAATAGCTACACAGTGGTACCTTGGTACTCATTAGTGATTGTTTCTAGGAGGTGTGATGAGTACCAAAAACAATGAGTCCCAAATTTTTCCTATAAGGAATAATATTCTGGTACTTAGTACTCATCATTAATTGGTTCCAGGAGGTGCAGCAAGTACCAAACAAACAACAGGTACCAGGACAACGTTCTCATGTCAAAATACATCAATTACCCAATTTGAGGAGTTTCAACCAGTTGACTACCAAAGTATGACTGTACACATTAGAGACAGCCACTCCTCAAGTAACAACCTATCTATTTAATGACCCCTGGGGGATGTGATCCGTTCTCCAGCGTGAGAAATCCCCTTTCCCAGTCTGTGAGTCTTGGGAATCCCCTTTCTTAGTCTTTGTTTCATTCTTGCAGTTGGGTAGTATTCACTACATTAAGTGTTCACAATCATGCAAGACTGTATAGTTAGCTTATGTGTGGTGTCTCATGATATCTATTGAAAAATACATACCCTATGGCACCACAACATATCACAAGACATCGTTTTTAAGATCCTCTCTTATTGACCAGTTTGCTTAAGAACCTAGTCATAAAAACAGAACTCTGTCCATAAGGAGTGCCTGTACATTTTATATATAATATAGAAAGGTGGGCTGATAAATGTTGCCTCTACTGTAATATTTTTTGTTATATTAGACACATCTTCCCTCCATCATTGTTGACCTTGCACACACAGACGCTTACATTTTTCACCCAGTTCACATTGAAATGGAAGAGTGACAAGACATTTGGTTCAAACAGCATGCTGTTATTGAATTCTTAACAGAGGCAAATATTCCTCCAATTGAAATTCACAGACAAATGCAAGTCATTTGTGGTGATCAGTGTGTGGATGTGAGTACAGTAAGATGTTGGATAAGGTGGTTCAAAGATGGAGAAGTGGGGCAAGCAGATTTGAGTGACAAACCATGAAGTGGAAGGCTAATGACTGCAAGCGATCAGCTTTATCAACATCACATTGAAGAACTGATTCATGGAACTCATTGCATCAAACAAACAAACACACAAAAATGATGTTAGTAAATTAGGAATTTCTAAGGAGAATAGGATATATTATTAGTGTTCTTGGATTCCACAATATTTGTGCTGGGTGGATCCTGTGCATGCTGTCTGATAAAATGAAAGCTGAGAGTTCACTGTTCTCAGGAACTCCTGAAATGTTTTGAAAAAGGTGAAAACTTTTTTAAAAAGATCACTTATAGGTGATGAAAATTGGATGGCATCCTTACGACCCTGAACAAAAGCTGGTCCATGGAATACCACCATAAGAGATCGCATCAGCTGAAAAAATTCAGAATTCAGGCCTCAGCTGGGAGGGCCATGTTGACAATTTTGGGGTCTGAACACACTTCCATTTTGATGTACACTGAAAAATGTAAGCATCTATGTGTGCAAAGTCAAGAATGATGAGGGGAGATACTACGTGACTACACTGGCTGGTTATATCCAGATATGTCTAATGTAACCAAACATATTACAGTGAAGGCAAAATTTATCAGCCTACCCTCAGATATGTACAGATATAGAGACAACTCTTAAAGTATTAGTACAATTTTTGCAAATACTCCCAAAAATATTTAAAATTTTTATGTGATGGATCACAATTAAAATCAGAACAAGTGATATAACAGGCCACATTCTCTGAAAATAAGATTTAAAAAGTAAAATTAAAAAGAAATAGCCAATAAGAATAACAAATATCTTTGGCCTGGAAATTTTAATATATTTTAAAATAACTCTTGCATTAAAAAGAAAATGCAAACTGAAATTATATTACTATGTTAAAGATGTAATTATCAGTATCTGACCTTCTTGTAGGTCCTCCCACATGTTGTGTTCATTTGCTCCTTGGACCTTGGGCACATGCTCTTTATTGCTAATCTGTGCATTATTTTCCCCAGTTTTCAACTAGAATAATCATGCAACTTGCCTCAATTGGTATTTGGGAGAACTAAATGGTTTAATTTGTAAATAGCACTTACAAGAGTGACTGGCACATTTGTAAAACTAAAAGCAATTTTAAAGATTTAATTAAAAAAATTTTTTTTTATTGTTTGAGAGAAGGTGATAGAGAGAGAAAGAGAAGGGGGAGGGCCCAGAGCAGTCTCCATAGTTGTACATAATTAGTTGTAACATGATTTCATTTCACACAGTTGGATATGAGGACACTTGAAGTGGGAACTGAACTGGGGGCCTCCCACAGGGGAAGCAAAAACCTTCTTCACCATCCCAGTCGTTACCAGTTGCACCACATTCAGCATAAGAGGTTGCACTGTCCAGACTGGGAACTGAACACCAGACCTCGAGATTGAGAGGCACATGCTCAACCACTGAGCTATCCTGGCATCCTCTGAAAAGCAATTTTCAAAGTACTATATAGCTGTCATCATTGCTATTGTCATCATCACTATTACTTTTTTTCTAATTATAGATACTATACATTCTTTTTGATTAGCATACATTTTTAAAACCTTAAGTTTGCACTTAATGTAAGTTTGTGTTTACAAGTAATAAATGCCTTAGCTTTTGCATAGATTGTAATAAAGGTGTTATTTGTGAGTGAATTGTTGCTTAAATTACGTTATTTGATACCACCTAATGTCTCCCCCTCCATAATTTGGTACCACTTTTCTATTGTAAGAAAAAACTGAAAGCTATCAGTTTCAAAAGCCATTTGTCTAATTTTGGCATGAAAATAAGTAAATGAGTCATTTTTATCTGAATTTATCTATGAATTTTTAATAACAAATAGACAGAACATAAAAGTTTTTCTAGGATCTCCTGCAGAGGTTAGATGCTTCTTAAATGAGTAGCTAAATAGGAGAGAAATTTCTGTTTTTCTTTTCTATTATTTAATGAGGTTGGCTAATGATCTCTGGCATTTAACAATAATGTTAATTGTGGTAATTAATAACCTCATAGCTATAATGTCTGAGGAGAAGGCAAATAGAATTAAAAAAAAATTTAAGCCTCCAAAGTAACCAAAAGACCCTGGTTAATTGTTTAAGAGAGAGTAAGATATCACAAAGATTTTCTAATTCATTTTAAGAAGTAGCAGGAAACAAGAACCCTCAAAGAGACAATGAAATGTATGGCTGTAGATATACTGTACCTGTTCTCCTAAATATGATGAGCACCATCTTCTATATCACCAGGAACATTTTCTATGCTTGCATAGTTTGAGAAATATCTCTCTGAGCTCAGTTTATTATTAGAAGGTGAACATTACTTAGACAGGACAGTGAATAATCTAGGATGAAGTCAGAAGGAAGAAAAAGTATTTCAGGAGAGCATGTGGTCAGAAGACGTAATCTGTTAGAATTATACCAGATGTTGTGAATGAGTTCCCAAAGCATACACCACTAAACACTGAAGAATTGTAGAGAATAAGTTGACAAAAATTAATTAATTTTCTATCTATCTATCTATCTATCTATCTATCTATCTATCTATCTATCATCTATCTAATCTATAAGTGCCTGACACTATGCTAGATATATAAAGCCAACAAAACAAATAATGTGTCTTGCTTTCGTATAACTTACAATAGTGGGGGAGAGAGTAGTTAGACAAATAGTTATACAATTGATATATTACATTAAGGATAAAGCTTAGAAAAACAAATAGTGTTATAGAGGTACACATATCATCTTCATGTTTTAAATTGAAAATAATTGATTTTGGAAACTCTAGTGAAATTTGTCTACTTTGAGAAAATAAATACTACTTATCATGCCTCTCTTTCTGTCACAAATAAAAGGAACAAGCTCAAAGAGGTTTAAACAAAAAGAGTTCATAACTGAAAAGTTCACTGGCACAAATGTGAATCAGCACTGTGTGCTCCCTGTATTTCCAGTAGACCAGGAAGCTGTTTCCCATCTTCTGGCCTTTTAAATTTATTTATTTATTTTTTTCCTGAGCTTCTTCCCCACCCCCACCCTCCACCCCAATATCTGCCTTTTTTCTACTGAAATTTCTAGTAGCCCCAAGCTACAAGCTTTCTTTCAAATCTGATTGAAATGTAATTTGTTTTCTGGTCTTTTCAGTAAAAATTCTGATGTTAGTTTTGATTGGTTCTGAATAGATCATATTCCTATCTCTGAACCAGTCAGTATGGATGGAAAAACAAAATGTTTTTATTGGTGAGACCAGAATATTATGTGTTCTATTGAAGTTCACATTAGACAGAGCTCTTCCAAACTATTTGCCCTGGAAGTGAGAGGCCCTGGATCCACTGAAAATTAGGATAGTGTTATTAGAAAAGAGAGAATGTATCTTATATAGACAAACAACAAGGATCTACTGCAATATTTATCAAATACTTTTTGAGAACTTAAAAGATAAAAGAAGGGAACTCTTCAAAACTTGCATGACTTATTAAAAATATATCATACCAAAATGGGCTCATTTTCTTATATTTTTCTTCCTCTTCGTCCCTCTTCCCTTTCCCTCCAACTCCCTGTCTCCCCACCTTCCTTCCTTCCTTCCTTCCTTCCTTCCTTCCTTCCTTCCTTCCTTCCTTCCTTCCTTCCTTCCTTCCCAATGTTAGATGGAGTAATCAGTGGGATTACTGTCAGCATGAGATTTCCAATCTGGATATGAATGAATCCCTGGTAGAGATGTAATGTCCTGGGAGAATGATTGGGGCTCAGCTAGAATCTGCTAGGTGATCTACATTTTAACACTAGAAGTGACACGTTGAGAATGTTCTGGTGACAGCAGACCAAGGCAAAATATTTGTCTTGTGGAAGAAGATATATCAGAATTTGGGGGCTAGGGAAACAAAGATTAAGAACAAGACTGGAAGTTGTTGTGAAGGGGAAGTGATTCATTGAAATATTTAAAGAGTTGTCTGGCAGAAAAGATTGTTGACTTTTTCTATGCTGCTTCAGATTACAAAAATAAAACTGAGTTGGAAATTAGATGGCTTCCTTGTTGCCATGAAAGGAAGGGGCTGCTAAAAGAACTGATGATGCTGGAGGTCTTTAAGGACCATATTTCTTGCCATTGTAAGATTCAAGCGCAGCCTTGATTTCAGCTTGATAGCTATAGAAGGAAGGTGGACACTTATGTCTCCCAGACTGAAAGTAGTTGATGTTGTCAACTACTTATTATGAGATACATTCTCACAGAGTCTGGGTTAGTTCTAGCATTAGGTCAAGGGCTATTCTGATGATAGAAGGCCCTCACTGAAACAGGGAATCTCCTGAGCCCTCCAGAAGAGGTGCAGATAAGAAAATGTTGACCAAGTCGGAACACAAGAATTTTAAGACCCCAAACATTTTTATTTAACCCCTGTTTAATTTTTACACTGCTATTTGCTGCTTTAGAGAAAGCAAGCTTGCACTAAATCTAAGTCAAAATTTTCATGCAAATTCAAACCCAAACCAGACTAGAAGGACTGGCCTATTTCACCTTTTCTCAGAATTGTTGGGACAAATCACCCATTAGGAGACATTGTCCTAGATGACCTAAAAAACCCTCCCTGTTCAACTCCTAAATTCTATAACTCTATATGTGCCCATT
This sequence comes from Craseonycteris thonglongyai, assembly GCA_004027555.1. Taxonomy (NCBI): domain Eukaryota; kingdom Metazoa; phylum Chordata; class Mammalia; order Chiroptera; family Craseonycteridae; genus Craseonycteris; species Craseonycteris thonglongyai. The sequence continues at coordinate 10,201 of PVKE010027778.1, read as the reverse complement.
ATCTATTGATCTATGAGGTCACTCTTCATAAAATAGAAGCTCTTTGAAATCATAAAGTGAATAATTTAGCATAACCTTGTATGCTTGCTGTTTTGTTCTTTGCTACCACATGCACGTGTACTGAAAACAAAATAAAGCAAACAACCAAAAACACCTTTATTCCTTCTTCGTCCTTTGTCGAAAGGTAATTCACCCAGTGAAAACAGCAACTCTACACCTTTTTAGCAAGTCACTGAGTCCTGGTTATCTCATATCATATTTGGGTATGGTACATCTAGCTGCTGTTAGAGGTTTCCTGGGATAGTCAATTAAAATATTAAATGTAAAAAAAGCAAGGAACTTACAAATTATTAGTTAAATGCATGGCTTTGTTTTCATAATCCCTCTATTCTAATCTTTAGTGGTAAAATTATTTTATTGTGATATTATAAATACCAAAAATAAAACACAGTCAAAGCTCTATTTCTCTTTCAGGCAGCAGAGAAAATAGATTGACACATAGAATGGGTAAAGGGGTTGGGGATATACAGCTGGGAATGGGTGTCCTGCTATATGTATTTAGCTCATGTCTAAGGGAGTTATAGAGCTCTTTCCATGTATCAGCTTTGGTAAAAATAAATAAATAAAATAAAATAAAATAGAGAAGATTCAGGTTGTTGATCTTGTTTTCTGGGGGATGTTTTTTCTCTTTTATTTTATTATTAACACTAGTTTTAAAGATTTATTTTATTGTATTGACAGAGAGTGAGATAGACAAAAACAAAGAGAAAGAGAGAAGGGGGAAGGCCCAGAGTAGTCTCCATAGTTGTCTGTCATCAATTTTCAACATGGTTTTGTTGCACACAGGTGGGTGGGGGCTGGGCTGCACAGGGCAGGAACCAGGCTGGGGGCCTCCTGCATGGGAAGCACTCCCCAGTTTAGCACATGGATCTGCACGGGCCAGGACCAGGACTCAATCCTCCGGCCCGAGGGCTGCAAGGTGAGTGCTTAACCTGCTGAGTCATCCCCAGCATCCCTGGTTCTTTGCTTTTAAACTTAAAAAAACTTGTGAGTGAAGTTATTTTTACTATCGATCTGCTTTCGTTCGTAGACACATAATGTTTGATGCCATAGTGGTAAGGAGAGAAATGACAACATATTTTCTATTCTTGACTATAAACTGTTCTAAGCAAGCTTGTCACTGGCAAAAGGGAAGACAGCCACTTCAGTGAGCAGGGTTGTTGTAAAGGTAGGCATTGGTATCCTGATCTTGGCTACTTCTGCTCCTCCTCTTCCTTCCATTTACCCTTCTCAGCCTTGGTGTCTCACACCTACATCTTGTGCCCTTTGGATACAGAAGACATGCAGCATTAAATCGACGTATTTTGACGTTGTGCTTAGACATATGCGGTGAAATAATCATGGTGCTCCTCCACGACTCTGGACATAAGAGTATTTCTTGGTACCTCGGGGCTAGTTTGCTTACGCAGTTTTTCACACTAGATCCTTGACTTACACATCCTGTTTGTAACTTGTAACTAGGATTCCCCATCCTCCCACCTCAGGCTGTTATCTATAGATCTATACATATGCAGTAAACATATGGGAAAATTTAAGAAAGGCATGTAGAGACCCATGTCTACCTTTGGGGAAAATATTCAGGAAGCAGGAAACAAAGATTTGACTTTGGCAATATTTTATTTATTAAGCTGGGCAGTAGAGATGGCTATTCCTTGAATTCTTCATAAATCCTATGTGTCTTAAGTGCTGCATGATAGATTAATTTTTAAAAGAATGAGTCCAATATGACACATTTTAAATATTATATCAACAAAACCTTACATGTTTATGTGACAGGAAAGGCCAAACAATAGCAAATATTTATGAGTAAAAGTGATAAAATATTAAAATATAAAATGATGAACAAATTATTTCTTACAGTAGCTTGGGTTGCAACAAGGTGCATTCAGTCCTCCATTGTAGAGAAATTATGCCTGCTCTATTTGCAACTGTAAAGAGTCACCTTCAAATCACTCTTGGGCAATTGGCTCAAAATAAACATTTTCAGACACTTTACTTATTTTTGAGGTTTAGCGTAGAAATAATGAACTTGAGAGAATAATATAATTACAAGTTAGAAAAACTCCTGGAAAGTTAATTGTTCAAGAGCTCCTTGATCTGTCTTCTACCACACACTTTGTCAAAGAAAGTGAGTTCTGGCATCATTGAAACAGAAAGCCACTTTTTCCGAGAATGACATTGATAAGTTATTTGGAATTGTGTTATATTTATCACTTACAGATAGTTTCAAAACAACCAAAAAATGCCAGTGGTACTTTCGAAGTTTTATTTGTATGACTTTTTGTGCTGAATTGCATAGCTCTACAACTTATAAAAAATAGATTAAAACAGGAAAGTCTGCATGGGAAAGTTAAGAGAATAATGAAAAAAACAGTTTACAGGGGTCTGGACTAGTCAAAACATTAGTAGTTTATGTCAACTTCTTGTTTTAGTAAAATGTAGACTTACTCAAAGAAAAAACAAGTTCAATGAGAAATGAAAGATAAGAAAGGCTAAAAACAGTTTTATTTCCAGCACTGCAAAACTAAATAGCATTTTATTGAGAGAGTGGGCAATTCAAAAGGAACACTGAAATAAAAAAATAATATGTGAGCAAATAAAATATGGTAAAAAAGTGGAAGACAACCATTGTGTTTTAACAAGAAATTGCACATAGCAAGTATTATACACATTTCTAATAGAGATCAGGAATTAGACGATTATAGACCAAAAGCTGAATTAAGAAAATGAATTTTAACTTTAGTTCCTTAGTGAAAACTTCGATGTAGGTTGCTACAAGAAATTACAAAATTAACCCAGTAGAATATTTTTTCCCATAAATATTATTAGAGATAGTCCACTGTGTCACTTACAGTAAAGCACTGTGTATAGAAATGCTAGAGCTGAGTTCAACACTTATGCTTTTAAAAATTGTCATTAGAAAGCAACAGTCAAATGATATTCATCAGTGTCAACTACATAAAAGCTTGAAATTTTCAGTGACTTTACAAAGTAGACCACTTCTCTATCTTTATTGATGACATTATTATCACTCTGAGGAGCCACAAAGCATTTTGTACTGTACTGAAACCAAAGATACTAATAACTGATTGCACTATAATAAGGGGTGACTATATAAGGTAAAGTTTTCAGAAAATTACATTATTTTACGTAAGGTAGCGTACCAAATAATTAAGTTTACTCAAATTTTAGTATTATGTTCATCAACTGAATGATCTCCATGAACCTAGCATGTGTTGGCTGTTCATCCTAATAACTATGACAATAAATCATGCTTTTATTTTTTTTCTTTCTGTATTTGAATCTGAAGGCATAAACTAGAGGAGGGTACTGTCGGTGATAATATATTAGCTTTCTTCTTCTAAGCCAGAAAGTTATGCGACATTATTCAAAAACTATTTATTGATATGCCCATTAGTAATGACTAAGATATTTGCAAATAGTAAACTAATTGACCAAAAATGGTTTCTCTCCTCAAGATGCATATAAAATTATGTCTAGTAGAAAAGACAACATAATCTAGTATATTCTACAAATGGATTTTGAAAAACTCCTATAACATGCTACAAATTTCAGGGGAAAAAGTCTAAAATAATAGAGTTTTCAATAAAACCTTAAATGCACAATAAAAAAAATCTTCATTAGAAAAATTGATCTGAGGAAGCCGGGATGGGTCAGTGGGTTAAGTGCTCACTTAGCAGCCCTGGGAACCGAGGATTGAATCCCGGCCCTGGCCCGTGAGGGCCCATATGCTGAACTGGGGAGTACTCCCAGTTTGGTTCTCACCAGGGCAAGACCCCAGCCCAGTTCCTGCCCTGTGCAGCCCCTCCCCCACCTGTGGAATGAAACTATGTAGAAAAACCGATGATATGCAACTATAGAGACTGTTTTGGGCCCTCCCCCATCTCTCTATCTCTGTCTCTCTCTCTGTCAAAAACAATAAAAATAAATCTTAAAAAAAAAAGAAAATAAATATTGATCTGTAGTTCACATTTATTTTGTTGTCTTTGCCTAAATTGATATCAGGGTATATTACATCTAAAGAGTTAGGAAGTATTCCTTCTTATATTTTTTGGAAGAGTTTGAGAAGTCATGGTATTTTTCTTTAATTGTTTTATAGAATTCACCTATGGTGCCAGGATTTTCTTTATTGGGAGGCTTTCAATTACTGATTCAATATCTTTATTGAATCTCTATCTTTTGACTATAATGTTTCTCACTGTGTATCTTTTTAGGTTTCTATTACTTGGAGTTTGTTAAGCTTCTTAATCATTCATGCACAGCATAATGATGTTTCACTCAATGATGGAGCACATTTATAATGGTGCGCCCATAAGATTATAATGGAGCTGAAAATTTTCTATTGCCTAATGATGTTATAGCAGTATAGCCATCTTTAGGTCATAGTACAAGACATTCCTCATTTATTTGTGGTGATGTTGATGTAAATGAAACTAATGTGTTTGCTAATAATATAAAAGTATAGCACATAAATTATGTACAGTAGATATTACTTGATAATGATAATAAACAACTATATTACTGGCTTATGTATGCACTGTACTGTATTTTTATTGTTATTTTAGAGTATAGGCATGCTTTGTACTTATTTAAAAAATTCTATAAAATAGTAGCTGTGTTAATACTGGGTGTAGCCTTATATATTCTATGTTTACTGCATCTCTTGATAGCATCCATTTTTCTTGCACTTGACTTAATCTCATTTTTTGTTGTACAGTAACATGTTATACAACCTTGTATCCTAGGAACAATAGACTGTAACATATAGCTTAGGTAGGTAGGAGGCTCGGGTCAGTGAACTCTATGATGTTTGCACAATGACAAAAGTGCCTAACAATGAATTTCTCAGAATGTATCCTGTTGTTAAGCAGTGCATGATTGCATGTGTAAATTGGCATTTTTAAATTAAGCATGAAAAGTTTTTGACCAATATTTTTTCCAATATTTTTCTCCTTTATCTCCTTTCTTTCCTACTGGGAGTTGCATTATGTATATGTTAGCATGCTTGAAGGGGTTCCACAGGTCTCTTTGGCTCTGTTTATTTGGCTTCAATCTTCTCATTTCACATCCAAGACTTCATAAGTTCCGTTGACATATATTCAAGTTTAATGATTTTTTTTTCTGCCTGCTTAAATCTGTCATTAAGTTCCTCTAGTGAGATTTTTCAGTCGTACTTTTCAGTTTCAGAATTTCTATTTGATTTTCTTCTACAATTTCTATATCTTCATTAATATTTTCTATTTGGTAAGACATTGTTCTTATTGTTCCCTGTAGAGCTTTAAACATGATTTTCTTTAGCTCTTTAAAAGCATTTAAAATATTTTATTTAAAGGATTTGCTATTAAGAGCACTGTCTGAGATTTCAGAAACTGTTTATGTTAATTGTTATTTTCCTATGCATGAGCTATATCTTCTTATTTTGCATATATAATTTTTGTTGTAATCCGAAAACTGTAAATTTTGAATATTATAATATAGAAACAATGCAATTCAGGTATTTCCCCTTCCCTAGGGTTTGATGTTGCTGGGAACAGTAGTTTCTATTTATTTAGTGACTTCTCTAAAATTCTATTACAAAGTCTGTTTTTTGTTTTGTTTTGTTTTTTGTACTGTGTGGCCAATGAACCCTCTTCTAGGTTATATTAGCAGTCAGGTAGTGATTTGACAGAGCTTTTCTACATGTCTGGAAGCAAGAATTCTCCCAGCCTTTTGAGGTGGTCTCTCTCTCTCTCTCTCTCTCTCTCTCTCTCTGTGTTGGCATGTGCCTTCAACACTAGCCATACTTTTTACATCTGTACCCTAGAATTTATTTCATATTGGCACAGAGACTCAGGTTATTCCGAGGTAAGACATTAAAGACGTCTTAGGTCTTCCCTGCGCATTTGCATTGCATTGTGCCTATGTGCAGCCTTCTAGATTTTCTGGAATATGTTGAAGCTTTTCAATGCCTTTATTCCTTCAAACATCTCATTCCCTAGTTTTTTATCCCAAGCTTTAGGTTACTGTTTTGTTTACCCCAATTGTTGCTCACTGACTCAGGCAACAGTGACTAATATATAGGCCTGGAATATTTCTGACAGGGCCCCTTTGATAGCCACAAGGAGAGTTTTGAGTTATGAGAGATTAAGGAAAGTCTTCTGAATTGGTCCTCCAGGGAATTACCAGGCAGGTCAAAATAGCAACCACATTTTTTATTTTTTATTTTTTTGGCAAATGAGGTCTGTTCTGCTCCCTCCAGGAGTGATACCTGTACTGGGAGTACAAGATATCTTCTTTGGTGCCACCACTAATCTGAGGAATAAGGAATGGGACCAGAGAAAATTATAACACTACAAATATCACTGTCCTTACCACAATTTATCTAGTGTTTCTTGACTGAGGATTCATCTGATTTATGCAAGATTTTGGTTAGTTTAAGCATCCTAAAAAGGTTCACTCCGAGTTTCACCAGCTTTTTAAAAATAATTTTTATAGAGATAAAATTTTGGTGTTTCTTCCTCCGTTATTTTTGCTCTGTGGGAAATTTGTTTTGAAATAAGTCACTCCATAAACTTTTTGGAACCCTGATGTGGTGATTTAAAAAATAATAATAAAATTTTATAGCTGAGACAATACTCATAGCTTTCTAGATGTCTCATAAGTGACATTTTATTTTCATGATTTCTGGTTCATTTTTTTTCTTGCCTACTCCAAAAAAATATTTGAGATGAATTACATATACCCATATGCCACTTAAAATTTTTGTAAAGATAAAAAAGTTAGGAAAGAGCCAAATTGTCATTTGAAATCAGAAAAAAGGGTGCAGAGATGCACAATATCATGCACATCACATTCAGGACTATTTGGGATCTAGTGAGTATACCAGACTGACTGGACTAAAACATTCAGATGTGAAATGTTTTTGATATGAATAAAGGTAGCATTATTTTCTGAAATTGAAGAAATAAATTATACATGAGAAAAAATATGGCTTTATATCAAATAAATGTATTATAAGCATTTAAAATTATTTCTAACATCTTGTTTCACTTCTTATAACTACAGTGTGATAAAGTCAGCAAATACTGTCTGTAGTGCATAGATAAAGAAAGAAAATGAAAAAACCCATGTAGATAGTTTTGGTGGTAAAATAGGAACCAGAGCTAACTTTCTATAGTCTAATACATGATTCTTCCTTTAATTTGGTAAGAAAAATCAGCAATTAAAAGTGGCACATATAAGTGATTGTATAAGTAAACATAGTGAATAGAAAGGTGAGAATGGATGTTTACTAATGTTACTTCTTATAATCTTGATGCCAAACTTCATTGTTATCATCATTATATCATACTAAAATTAATGAGTTATTAAGTGGATTTAAATTACAACTTTCAATAGAAAATAATGTATTATTGTATCTGTGCTGTGTAAATTTTATTGTTCATTTCTTTGACACATATTTATTATGTATGAAAACATTTATCTAAAACATTTATCTATCCAGCCAGCCATTTTCTCATAAAAATACTTATTAAACATTTTATTATTATTTTTTTATTTTATTATTATTTTTTTAAACATTTTATTTTTAATGGTTAGAGATAGAACTGTGGAAAATACATAGCGCTCTGAATTTGATTTACTTGCAGACAGTGGGAGAAACAGAAAACTTGAAGTATTGTACATCAGATAAATATGATTAACTAGGGAGAATGACTTCTCATTTTGTTTGGCCAATGACAGGGATGCTGAAGCTAATTGGTTGAAAAAAGAAAGTAAAAGGAAAAGGGAGCTGATGATGGGCAGAATTTTAGAAATGTTTAGAACAGGGATGCTGGGATAGCTCAGCAGTTCAGCACTTGCATCATGATCATGAGGTTCGGGTTTCAATTCCTGCCCTTGGCCTATGTAAACCCCATATGCTGAACTGGGGAGCAACTGGTAACTGCCAGGATGGCTCAGTGAAGAATGTCCTTGCCTCCCATGCAGGGAGCTCCCGGTTCATATCCTGCCCCTCGTGGCCCCACGTCCACCCATGTGGAATGAAACTATGTCACAGCTAATGATGTACAATTATGGAGACTGCTCTGCATCTCCCCACCCCCCTCCCATACAAACCCACACACTTCTCAAAACAACAAAATAAATCTTAAACAAAAGACATGTTGGGAACATCTAAGTATAGACATTCAATAGGTTGTTCATCATGAAACAGATGTCATGGGCAGTCCAAAATAATAACATATGTTTCTAGTACTCTATGGTTTTACACTCTGGTTTAGAGAATAATACATTTATGAAAAGTAAATTTAAAAGATGAGGTTTTGCAAGAAAGTAAGAAAACTATGAATCTAAGTTATATACACAGAGGCAATTACTACTTTCATGGCATAAAGTAAACCATGGGCACAGTAGGGGAGGGAACAATTTATGAAGAAAGAGGGAGTGAAAAGGATTGTGAGTATGAGGGCAGATTTGGGTCAGCTGGTGGGAAGTAGTTTGAGCATATAGAAATGTATTGGGGGTTAATAGGGGATATTTATGGTAGGTGAGGATTAGTAAGAAATAGTCTTGACCAGGGATTCCCAACCCTGTGCCCGTGGGCGCCATGGCGCCCGTGGCCCAATTTGTGTGCGCCCGACATTATTTCACTGAATCAGAAGTTTTTCATAAACATTAAGTAAAACTATAATTTATTTTTATACATTTGTTAGAATTTTAAAATATTGTTTGAGTATCTACACAGGTTTATTATATTTGTTGGTATGTTTGCAATATCATATGTATAAGTTTTTCCCTAGCTTTCGCCTTTGTACATGTCGCATCTTGTGTAGCCGCTGCGCTCTTTAAACTCTCCTCCACCCAACCGGGGGACGCGAAGTTGCCATTTGGATTGCGGTTGCTGGACTGATTGGGTCGTGACGGTTAGCTAGGATCACAGTGTTTTGATATATTCGATTTTAAATGAACTAAAAGCGAGGTAGGCAATCTATTATTATGGTGACAATTTGATATGATATTGTAGTTCTATAACTATTTTTATTTTTATTTTTTTAGTCCTAAAATGAGTGGACCAAATAAGAGAAAATGAACCTATAATTTTAACACAGACTGGGAGGAATCATATTGTTTCATTAATTTAAAAGGTAAATGCGTTTGCCTGTTGTGTGGCAGTAGTAGTGCAGTGCCGAAAAAACAGAATGTTGAACGTCACTTTCAGACAAGTCATACCACTTTTGATACGAATTATCCACTTAAATCTGAAGTAAGAAAGAAAAAATAAATCAACTAAAATGAAGTTGAACTACTCAACAGACTGTGTTCACTAGACATGTGGAAAAATCTAAAAAGGCAACCATTGCTTCTTTCAAAATTTCTCACATGCTCGCAAAGAAGAAAAAACCTTTCCAGGACGGTGAATTGTTAAAAGAAGCATTTCTGACTGCTGCCGATTGTTTGTTTGAGGAATATTCTAACAAGCGTGAGATTATGTCAGCGATACAAGACCTACAGTTGTCAAATAACACAGTCACAAGAAGAATACACACAATTTCAAAAGACTTGCAAACTCACTTAAAGACTGACTTGGAAATATGTGACTGCTTCTCTCTGCAATTTGACGAGTCAACAGATATATCAGACACCACACAGTTGGCAGTTATGGTGAGAATGGTATTTAGTAACTTCACAGTAAAAGAGGAGCTGTTGCAAATATTACCAATGAAAGGACAGACGAGGGGTGAGGATATTTATAAAACTTTCAGAACATACGCCAGGTCGATAAACATGCCTTTGCATAAGTTGTCTGCGATAACTACCGATGGGGCACCAGCAATGGTTGGTCAAAACAAAGGATTTATTGCCCTTTGCAGGAAAGATGAATCATTTCAAAACTTTATGTCCTACCACTGTATTATCCATCAGAAAGCATTGTGTTGTAACATACTGCCCTTTGAACATGTTATGAAAATAGTCACAAAGATAATCAACTCTATTCGAGCAGCTCCATTGCAATACCGACTTTTCAAGGCCCTGTTAGAAGATACTGAAGATAAAGAACACGATCTCATCCTGCATACTGAAGTACGTTGGCTCAGTAAAGGTAAAGTTCTTACAAGATTTGTGAACTTAATTGAAGAAA
>PVKE010027777.1:0-21373 GCA_004027555.1 Craseonycteris thonglongyai | reverse complement strand
CACACACACACACACACACACACACACACACACACACACACACACACACACACACACACACACACGACACCTTATTTAACATAGAAAAGGTTAACTAGCAGAATAGATGTTACATGACTGGTTCTCCCAGTGTGTTTTTTTATAGAACATTAACAAGAAGGTAATGAGAGGGTTTGTAAGGGAGAAAGGCCACACAAATGAAATCAAAGCCCTCACCAGGCAAATCAGTATTTGTTCACCTGTTGAGTGTGTTTTGCTTGAGTAGATTTTTATTGAAAGATTCTATTGTGTGTCTCATTGTTTAGATTTTTTTTTAATTGTTAAATATAATGGGGTGTCATTGGTTGGTAACAATTAGATAGTTTCCAGATGTACAAGTCCTCATCACATTGTTTAGATATTTATTACTTTTCAGCCTTGTTATAGATGTGACCATAGAAAATGTTCTTGTTCCTTTCCTATCTCTATTTGCCATTTAAGGAATGAGCCAATTAGAGAGTCTTGAGAACACCCAAAATTCTGTGAGTGGGCCCTAAGTGTACACTCTCTCTAAACCATGCTAATGAAGTTAAAAGTGGTTAAGGAAAAACTCATTAAATTCATTGACCTATTAATAATGCCACATGGAAGCAGATTCTAATGGAAATTCAATGTAATCAACTGCCAAGGGAGATAAATAACAAATGCTTATTGTATAAAAATAAACATCAGACCATTTCGAGTGCATCAATTATCTTGGAACTTTCTATTGAGCAAAGGCAGAGAAGAGGCCATTCAAATACATTTCTATTAACTCACCAATAGATTTCAACAAATTGCTAAAAGAGCTTTAGTTATTCATTCAAACCAACTAAAAGACATAGGTGTCCTTTGAAAAATTAAAATCAAGGTGATAAAAAGATAAGAGGGTGCTGGTCATTGATCACCTGTGATATGGCAGGCTTTTTTTCAGAAGTTATATCAAGACATGAATGTCTGTACCCTGGAGCAGAAATTCCATAAGAACAGGATCTCTGTTTATTTTGTGTCTCTGCTAAGTTTCCAAGCACCTGCAGTGTCTGACACACACTGATGTGCAGTCAATATTCTTGATTGAATGACTGGAAGAATGGGATGTCTTCCCAGAGGAGTGGCTGATGTCAACCTCTACAGTATTCAGTGGGTGTCCTTGGCCACAGGCCTGCCTTCCCTTGATCTCAGAGTGCAGATATAGGAGGCAATAAAAAAACATTCAAGGAGCTGTGTGTTACACTCAGCTTTCACCTCCCTCCAACAGCTGGTTTCACTCTTAGGATTTTATGCTTAAAATGCACATATGGATGCACACCTCCCTACTTAAGGAAAATTAAGAGTAAATGCACACAATGATCTTTATTCTTTTTCCAGGGCTGTTTCACACAATGATGCCACTTAGAAACAGTGTCATTGCAGTTGCTAGGGAGAGGAAAATGGGTGAGGAGGCATTGAGTGCTCCCTTGAGCCTGTAGCCGAGGGCAGAGTGACCAGAATGGAAAGAAAGCCAGCCTGGACTCCCAATCAAATCCCTACAGTCCACTGAGAATAAAAATAGTGGTGATCTTATTTTAGTATTTAAAATGGAACCCCCCAAAATCTGATCTTAAATCTCAGATATAGTCTAATATTTCAGTTTTGTCTGACTTGCCAATTGCTAAGAAAAATGGGGGCAAAAACAAAGCCCCTGGATGAAGTATCCCACTTTAGACATCTTCCTGTGAGATGACAGCTTACAGCAAAGCTAGGTAACAGATATTTAAACTAAAAATGTTTGTAATTCTTTAAATCACACGGACTGGTTCTTATAACATCAGATTTCCCCTGTACTTCCACTGCCCATCAGCCTCTCTGTCAAGGACAAGCTGTCACCTGCATCACAGAGGCCTGAATGAGTGAGACATAAACAAAGGGTTCAAAACCTGCTCATTTTATTTCATTGGCTTATCTTTCAACAACCCCTCCTGTGATACTCAAGGTATGCAAGCACTCAATCGAAAATGACAAAAGTAAACAACCTAAGGAGTCTGAATGGAACACAAATTATTCAATCACCTTGGTCACATTGTAGGCTGCTATAAAGAAATTGTACTATCAAAAGACATCATTTCAGTGCTATGGAATCTGGCATTAAAATTGTAGGCATCTGACATTTGCCACTGGATATGAAAGATTTTAGACAATAAACTCATCTTTTAAAGAATTACTAGAATGTTATATGTGGTGCAGTGGATATGATACTAAGGATCACTATGTTACTATATTATATTTTACAGTGTTTTTTCCTGTAAAGGAGTATGGGTTCATTGAAATTTTAGGAAAAAGATACATATTGTGACATTTGATTCTCTGGCATAGGAGACAAGGCAAATGCAAATGTTCGACTTAATCTCATATTACAACATTGCATTTAACATTGGAATTGAAATAGCACAGATTCACAAATCACCATGGTTGCCTCTGTTTAACAGCTCACTACACAGTGTTCAGATGCCTACTAATTTAAAAGAATCTATTTGTCATACTGGTATAAGTATCTTTAAGAAATTTAGTGAGTGGGCTTGTAACACCATGGTCAATGCTACCCACAAAAATATGTTCACATTCCAGAGTGAGGTAAAAGATGTGTCAGCCCCAAAATGCCATTAACGCTGCCCTGTGAGTAATTCCATTAAGCTAATAAAGCATATTTCCAAGGCAGACAATATGTTTTCTTCTTCCTGGTGTCTGAAAGGTAGATATTTTTCAGACAAAGAACTAATTTTCACTTCAACAAGTACAAGTGATCAATGCTTGAGGTCATTCTCCCCTTTATGAAAAGTCAAGAACTTGAGAAATTGACTCTTGATAGGAAACTCATCTTCTAATTTAGTCAAGTCAACCATTTTCCATTAAGTATTTTAGGAAGAGTATTAAGAGCTGGATAAAGAAGCAGTGTGTGTGTGTGTGTGTGTGTGTGTGTGTGTGTGTGTGTGTTTTGAAAAATTCACATGACTCAGGAAGCCAAGGATCAGTCTTCTGTACCAATATAGCACCCACTATAGTTGAGAAGGTTCTCAAAATCCAAGACAAAATCACACATTATATAATTCCCAGGGGGCCAATGACTATCCATGAAAAGGAACTTATTGGAGCGACTGCACAGTGAATCATCCTCCCCGAGCCCTTAAATGCTTCTCTCGTCTAACTCAGAGTGTCCTCTTTCCTATTCAACCTGTTGTTTCCTGCAATTTAAAAATCCTTCATCTAAGATACTTCTGTGACTTTTAACTTCACTGCCTAAGTGAATGTGTTCATTTGGCTATCATAAAAACTTTTCCCACAGAGAAATAGGAAATGCATATTTGCAAGGCAGTAGTCAGAGAAATTAGCCAGCACCTTCTCATCTCTCTCAATCCTTGGAGTTCATGGGGGCAGAACTACCCAGGGACACAGGGGCTTGGGTATGATCACAGGTCTGACACTGAGTAGTTTTTGCCCCTCCATAAGGTTTACACCTTCTTTCATGTTTTGATCCTTTACTTAGAAAGCACCTTCATTAAAGAACAGTTATGAAATTTTAAAAAATGAGATAAAAATGGAAACTACAGATTGCAAAGTATAACACAATTATAAGGTATTATTATTATTAGATATTTTGCTGGTCCTTTGGTTAAAACACAGCTGGTTCTGCTATAACACAACATAGTACTCCTAACAATTATGCATTGTCAAATTGTGCAATTAAAGTCAGAGTTTACAGGGAAAAAACATACTTAGGAGCACAACATTCACCAATGTCATTTGTGACACACGAAAAGCAAAGATACAAACCTAGAAAGAATAACGCAGTTTTCCACATGCCAAATTTTTAAGCAATACATGATCTCCATCATGAAAGAGACCCCATGTGGATTAACGGAAATGGGCGTGGCACGGGCCACAACTTCCGAGTTATCACGAAGTGGTGGAAAGAGGATTGTCTAAGACTGGAAAGTCCTAACACAGGATGGCAGAGCGTGTGGTTTGTGACATACTCCTGAATTGGGAGGCAAATGGTAAACGCTTGAGCAATGTGCACTTTACCTAGTTGTAGACGACTCCGTTGAGCTAGGTGCCACGTTCTTCACTGACTCACGAATAAAATCATGTATAAACAAATATGAAATGTGCATTATATACAAACTGCCCCCTAATATAGCAATAGTGTTGAAACAAATTTGTGATTTCAAATAAGTGTTATAAACAGAACTCACTGTATCATGAAATGTGTCCCCCAAATGCAACATAAACCTCAAAATAACTAATAGAAAACGAGCTGGTTCTCTTTGCCCTCCTACGTAAGAGGAGCAGAAACATGGCAGCAGCTCCGGGGTGCTGCCCTGAGCCTCCCTCGTCTCACAAGCAAATAGTTGAACATTGGACACTTTCACAGCGGTGTCTAAACTTTTGGCTTTCCTTGTCCACATTGGAAGAAGAAGAATTGTCTTGGGCCACACATAACATACACTCACACTAACGACAGCTGATGAGCTAAAAAACAAAATGGCAAAAAAGATCTCATAATGTTTTAAGAAAGTTTACGAATTTGTGTTGGGCCACATTCAAAGCCATCCTGGGCCGCATGCAGCTCGTGGGCTGCAAGTTGGACAAACTTGCCTTAATATTAAAGATTTTAATAGTGAACTTCACCACAACCAGGGCTTCTTTAACAGATTAATTGTGAGCCTTACAAAAGTCATTTGGCTATTAGGGAATTAAGACCCCTAGATTACTAGCCATAAAAAAGGGTTTCCTTTCCTTCTCCAGTCACTCAACACATTTTCATTCCCAATCTTTATTCATTTAGAAACTGTTTATTGAGCACCTACTATGTGACAGGCACTATTCTAGGCAATGGGAATGCATCCAGGACGGTTTTAACAGTCCACAGGAGGCTTACATTCTAGTGTACAATAGAACGATACATAAGTTACACATAATGTTAGAAGGTGATAAACACTATAAATAAAACTAGAGAGTAATGGGAATTGTGAATAGTATTGGGAAAAGGACAGGTAGATCATAATCAAATTGGGTGGTCAGGGAAGTCCTCACTGACAAGCAGGTAATAAACACTGAAAATCATATGTAATATAATATCAGAAAGTGATTAATGCTAAGAAGAGTAAAACAGGTGGAAACTAGTAATTCAGGGAGTGGGGGAGCTGGCTGTGTTAAACAGAGGGTTCAAGAAAGTTGATATTTAAGCTGAGAAAAATTATGAATCACATAAATATCCAAGGAAAGAGAATTTCAGACAGAAGAACAGCACAAGCCTAAGGTAGAACAAGCTTGATGCAGGCTAACCCCATCCAGAGACCAGTGCAGTTATATCAAAGGGCCAGAGAGAGACCCTTGGAGGAAATTGGGTAAGATAAGTGGTCGTAGGCCAGCCAGGACCTATGGATCCCTGGGGGCTGTGAGTGCATCGCGGCATAAGCTAATTGAAATGCTTAAGAAAGCATTTGGCTGCAGTACACAGAATAAATAGACAGCAGGTAGCAATAGTTTACGCAAGAGATGACAATGGTAGCTGTGGAAACGCTCTGGGGTAAATCATATATTTTAAAGGTACCTAGTCCCTGGGGAACTTGACAGGTTGAATATGGGGAGAAAAGGACAGAATCAAGAATATCTTCGAGATTCTTCACTTAAACAATAGAATAAATGGTAGTAGCATTTTTTTAAGATCTGGATGATGGTAGGAACAGGTTTGGGGCTGAGAAGTGGAGAGGTGCCAGAATCAGGGTCTACTCAATACTAGCTGAAGTTCAACCTAAGGATAAGACGAGAAGCTTCACGTTGAATTACGTTCAGTTGAATAAAGGTCAATCTCACAATCAAACACTTTAATGTTTTGACTTCACATACTATATTTTAAAAAATAATTAACATGGTTATCTTGAGCTCTCTTCTTAACTATCTGCTGTCTGAAAACAGTTATACCTACTGCCCTAAAGTTACAGAATAAAAGAAAATAAATTTCAAAATTTTAATGGTTAAAAGTAAACTCAGGGGAGGCTGGGATAGATCAATAGGTTGAGCGCTTTCCTTACAACTACAAGGTCTCGGGATCAAACCCTGGCCCCAGCTCATGCAAACCCATATGCTGACCTGCGGTGTGGCTGGGCAGTGAAGGTTCTCACCTCCTATGAGTGAGGCCCCCAGGTCAGTTCCCACTCCACGTGGCCCCACACCCACCTGTGTAGAATGAAACTATGTCACAACTAATGATGTGCAACTATGGAGACTGCTCTGCCCCCACCCCCACCTTCTCTTTCTTGCCTTCTCTCTCCTCTCAAAAAATAAAATAGATGATAGATAATTGATTAGATAGATAGATAGATAGATAGATAGATAGATATGGATAGACAGAATCATAGATTCAGTAACCAACAATGAGTCACTTTCTCATGGTACCAAAGATTTTAATATATTATCTAACATAAGTACTTTTTTGATAATTTCAGCTAAAATACATTTCAACAATACCCACCTTGTTAACTTTCCTGGTTCTGAACTGTGGAATGTCACACAAAACTAACTGACTGGGAGAGGCTCTGGTAAAAGCAGGAGACAAACTATTTAAGACCACTATTGGGGAAGCTGGGATGGCTCAGTGGGTTAAGCGGTCACTTTGTAGCGCCGGGGACCGAGGATCGAATCCCGGCCCCGGCCCGTGCGGAACCATATGCTGAACTGGGGAGCTCCCTCAGTTCAGTTCTCTCTCTGTCTCTGTCTCTGTCTCTGTATCTCTCTCTCTCTCTTTCTGTCAAAATAAATAAAAATATATACATATATTTAAAAAATAAATAAATAAAATATATTTAAAAAAAAAAAAAAAAAGACCACTATTCCAAAAGACACAGAACTCTCCTGTCACCAGCAGTCATAAATAAGTCTAATTCTAAATTCCTTGCTGGCCTAGGACAAAATAATGAAGCAAGTAAAATTCATCTTTGACCTCTGACTGCCCATTCTGAGCTTTTTTACTATCAGCAATAGACCTGGCTCTCTAATCAATGAAGCAATGTAACTGCTACTACGGTGTAAATGACTAATAAGAAAAAAAAATGTGTCGTGTCTGTCAGGAATGTGAACATTTTAGACAGACAGGTAGCCTTGAGTCTTACAAATAAATTTCTGATTATTAAGAGGAAGGAGGGAAAAGGGCTTTTCCACAGCCTCATAATCACAATATCAAAAACAGCCCCAAACTTTACAGGTTAAGGGGTAGGTGATGGCAATACTGGTTGGCTTCAAGTTTAGCTGTGATGTGCTAATAATAAAATACTGGTGTCCCCCAAAAATGTATGTTTGTATAAACACTAAAATGTATGTTTAGTAAACCTGTTTGTCATAAACTATACTGATATAAAGAACATATATCGCATAATTCACCAAAAATAAAACATACAATACTTCATACAGCCCATTGATTCTCACAGCATGCTTTCACTGGTTTCTGCTCAACTCTTGTATCACAGCCCACTGTGAGTGAAATTTAACCATAATTTGACAAGTAGCATTGCCTCCCAACTCATAACGCCTTTCCTAATAAAGGTGTTGTTATAATTTTATATGTGGCATGAATGAAGCTTGGTATGTTTGTTTATGTTAACAAGAAAGACAATTAAAGCAATGGAGATCAATGTCAAAACTTTACGTTTTTATCAATGAGGTGACCAACTTTAAATTGTTGACTAGGGTAAGTTTTCAAATATCAGAAAAGACCTTTCTCCCTATTTGTGTGTGTGTGCTGCTGTTTACAATGTTAACAGCTATAGACATGGTGTACTTTTAATTTTATATCTGCATTGTTTTCTCCCTCACTTTCTGATATGTAGACAGTCAATAAAACAACCAAGCAAGCACTGATTTGTACTGTTTGACTATTTCTGTGGTGTAAATACTCCCAACATGACTGATTTCTAGCTTCCAATGTATCATACAGAACCCAGAGTGGAGATGAGTTTATTTACAAGATATAAATAACCTTAAGAAAACAGGTTTTATATCTGGAATCCATACAATTTTTACTGACCAATGTAGCCCTAATAAATTAAACAATTAAAAAAATTTAAATCATACATGTTAAAAGCATCATAAGCAAAATCATAACATTATTTAAAAAACAACAAAGATAAACAAGTGTGAAAACAATTTGTAACAAAAGTAGTGTGGGGGAAGCCGGGATGGCTCAGTGGGTTAGGCACTCACTTTGCAGCGCGGGGGACCGAGGATCGAATCCCGGCCCCGGCCCGTGCGGACCCATATGCTGAACTGGGGAGCTCCCCTAGTTCAGTTCTCTCTGTCTCTGTATCTCTCTCTCTCTCTCCTCTGTCAAAATAAATAAATAAATAAAAATATATATAAAAAAAAAAAGTAGTGTGGAAATAAATACCTACCCAAATAAGGGGGGAGGGGGGGAGAAAAGAAAACAGGTAATAATGAAATGTAGAAAACTGACTAGGAAGTGATGAGTTTTGAGTAGCTATTACCTCCTTTTAATATAGTTCACTGAATTGTAAGTTTATATCATTTAATACTTCCTCATGGCTGTATTTAACAATGAACACAGAGGCTTCCTAAGAATGTAACTATTGGCTCTTGTGAAATGACACAATTCATTACCGAACCAACACTGCAACTTGATCTCCAGTAAGCAACTGCATAGGCTAACCTGGAACCAAATGTGGAGAAGAGGCCTGCCTCTTCTGTGTTTGCCTTTTCTTATACCTCTTAACAGTGGCTGAGCAAAGCTGCTAATAACCCTTCAGCTGCAACAAACCCTAAACGTTGAGCCAGGCTTCTTAATAACTCACTCAGGAACCCACCACCCTAAACACCACATGCCCAACCACCCAAGATTCTGATATTGTGTTTGGAAGTAGAGACCATCAGTAACTATGCACATACAACCTTTAGAAAATATCATGGAATAAACATCTCAGTTGTTGACTTTATAGATGTACCTTCTTGAGCTATCAAGGTTTCAGACTCCTATTTCTTGGACGCTCATCAGTTGCAGTTGTTGGATATATTTTTCGATTCTGGATATAATTTACAAGGACAATAATAACGTATCTTTTGCCAAAGCAGAACATAACATTTGGCAGTAAATACTGATTCATATGCCATCCCAGTTCTTCTGAGATTTCTTTTCAAGGCCTTTACTTTCTTATATAAACAAAATCCCTTCTTGTGTATTGAATATAAATACCATCTCCAACCATCTTGACATTCCCAATACACCTCGCCTTCTCAATGGAGAGTTTGAGTATAATCTTTATTCCTTGTATACTACATTTGTCTATGTAATACAGACATATCTCCCACCATCAAGAGTTTATAACCAAAAAGTAATAATTCTAATAGAAAAGGGCAAATAAAGACATGTACATGGACAATAATTTAAAATTATGAAGTTCAATACTAGAATCCATAAATCAAACACAAATGGAAGTAACTATTTTGATAATAAAATAATGAATAATTATACACATCCACAATATTTCATGCCAAGTACAAAATAAAACTTGTTTGAAATGTATCAGATGGATGGCCTCAAACAGATCTCCATGTAAAAAGTCAGATTTTATAACATTTTAAAGTATTCTTAAATGCATGTACACACTTTGTTAGCATTTACCAGTAAGTGCTTTTATCATGAAGATATTCAATACAGGAGTGTTGTTTTAAAAGCAGAAATAATCAACATTTTTATTACTTTTTAATCATTATAAAGCAATTAAGTATTTGATGATGCAATTATGTTTCATTTTTAAAGGCTGATTAGGTTTAACCATTCAAAATGCATGACATTTGACTTTTTTAAACACAAAAGTGGAAACAGATGATCAAATAAAGGGCACAGATCTATAAATTACTCTGCAAGTAAGACATTTGGTTCATCTGGGATTTTTCAAATGATTCATGAGATTGTTAAAATGATTAAGTGAACAACCAAAGTTGCTACAGGAAGCGCAGGCACACCTGACAACACCCCACAGGCACTTCCTGTCTTCTAGAGATCGTAGTCTAGATCCCTCTGGCAACTTGAACTTGGATGACTAATATTTAATATGAAAAACCTAGGTTTTCAATGAATGTTAACTTTCTTCTCCCTTTCTAAAACAAAATCCATTTAATGATGATTTATTTATTGCCTCTCTTTGAATTTTTCACATTCTACATCCAGAAAATGTAGATATGAAAAACTGCCATAAAAAAATACAAGAACACATAAAAATATTATTAATGGTATCTGTTAAATGTTGATATTTAAATGTGTGTGTGCCCTCCCCCTTCTCTGTCTCTGTATCTTCCTCTGTGTCAAAAACAATAAAAATAAATAAATCTTTAAATGTGTGTGTGTATGTATATGTATGTATATATAAACTACCCAGAAAGTATACAGCCATGTAACAATTCTCATTATATTGACAATGGTTTGGTTTTTTCCCAGACAGTGTGTGTGTATAAATACACCTGAATGGAGAAATTATAGGTGACATTTTGTGTTTGCTATTTTTCCAAGTTTCCATCGTGATCATTTATTACTATTGAGCTAGAGAAAGTTTTACTTTTAATAAGGATAAATGAAAAGAAGAAGACAGGATATAATCCTATCTCATTTCACTTACTAAATAACTTTTAAAAAACATTTCATAATTTAATTTTTGTTTTAAAAATCTCTGGGTGGTGAACACAAAATACACTATATAGATGATACAGAATTGTATACTTGCAGCCTCCATAGGAGGGCTGTTCAGAAAACAAAAACAAAAAAATCCAGCCAAAAATGCCTTTATTTTGCATATTACACGTCTGGATACTTTCTGGACAGCCCTTATAATTTTACTAACCAATGTCACCCCAATAAATTTAATAAAATGATTTTTAAAGTGTTCAAATGGTCAAAAGAAACTACTTCCTCAGCCTTTAGCCCAACCACGCTGAACTCCTCGTAGTTCACTGAAGCATCGCGCTGACTCCCACTCTGAGCGCTCGTAGAAGCTAAACGTGATGTCTTAAGTATTCTTCCCTATGTTCTTCAAGTAACTAAGCCCCAGTTTTGCTTCAAAACTCAACCTCAACCTTCTCCAGGAATCCTTTTTGCACTCCCCAGTACAATGTGAATGTTTATTTTTGGACAAAGTCCTCTATGCATTCATCAACAGTAAGCACTTATCACACTGTAATAAATGGAAAAACATGTGTTAGTCCCAAATGATTAAGCATAGCACCTACTGAATAAAGAGATGAATGAATAGACAAGAAAGTCTGACATTTTCACAATTTAAACAAATGGTTGATCTTTGTTCTTTCTCTCAACATGAGTGTTTCACTCTCTGACAAGAGTGGTTAAATCAAGGAGTTATTTTGACATTTTAAAAAGAGTTACAGTTAGGTTTCTGGTCACGACAGCAGAGTATGAAAACACTATGCTCGCCTCTTCCAACTACCACATCAAAATTACAACCCAAGTGCAGAACCAGTGTTGAGAATGGCCTGAAATCGAGCTAACAGAAGTCTATTACTAAGGATATGCAGAAATTATATCCAGACTGGTGTGTGTGGGGGGAGGGGAGGGCGGGGGGTGGGGGGGGCATAGACCAGGATGGTTCCACACCCATGTGTGGCAGTGAAAAATTGGGAACAATATCCTGGCTGTGGAGGTCCTCCCTGAGAAATGAGGGGCCCCCAGCCCAGGATTCCAGTGCTGGGAAGAGAAGTCTCCATAACTTCTGGCTGTGACAATCAGCAGAGATTGTGGCTGAGTGAGATCAAGGGCAGCTAGAGCCCCAGCCACTCCTCTTAAAGGGCCAGCGCACAGACTTGCTGACGAACTCCCTCACTCTGAGCTCCAGCCCTGGGGCAGCAACTCAAAAGATGTCTGGGGCCAGACATCCAGGGAAGAGGTGAAGTGGCTAGCATCAGGGCGAGGGCTGGAGGGGCTGGTTTCTCCCAGGCACAAGTGCTGAAAGATACCGTTGTTCCTTCGCTGAGCCCTCCCCGCACCCGGTGTGCAGACACAGGTGGCTGCCAGTATCTGAGTCTTCATCACCCTGGCTAATACAGCTGGCCCTGCACTGATAATCCCCTGAGACGCCAGTCCTCCCAAATTGTGGACCCACCCAAGCCACTTCCAGTGGCTTTTTCCTACAAATGGCCTGTTTTGGCTCAAGCTGCAGAGTTTCCTGAAACCCCTAAAAGGGTCAGAAGTCCCAAGCAAGCAGCATCTGGCTTCTGCACACCTTGTACCACTTACTCAGAAGCCCAGAGCCTGACATTAATGGTAGCCAGCCTCTCCTGGGCATTGAAAGCCTGAGCAAACAAGGCCCTTACATATGCTGCTGACAAGGCGCACACACACTTCCGATTGAAAGACACACACAGACTGAAAGTAAAGAGATGGAAAAAGCTACTTCATGAAAATAGAAATTTTAAAAAACAACAATACTTACACCAGACAAAACAGACTTTAAAACAAGGCTATAACAAGAGACAAAGAAGGACCAAGTAATTCTACTTTTCAGTATTTATCCAAAGAAACCCAAAACACTAATTCAAAAAAAACCACCCCATTATATTTAACAATAAAAAATAAAATAAATAAATAAATAAATAAAAAGACATGTAATTAATAAAACAAAAAACAAAAACAAAAATAAATAAATAAGATTATCTTCACTTAAAAAAAAAGACATGTAAGCCATGTGTTCACTGCAGCATTATTTACAATAGCCCAGATATGAAAGCAACCTAAATGTCTATCAATAGATAAATAGATAGAGGAGTGGTATACATATACAATGAAATGTTATCAGAATTAAAAAGAATGAAATCTTGCCATCTGCAACAATATGGATGAACCTAAAAAGTATTACACCAAACGAAATGAGTCAGACAGAGAAATATAAATACCATATGATTTCACTTCATATGTGGAATCTAAAAAGCAAAATAAATAAACAAAACAGAAACAACCCCATAGATACAGAGAATATTTTGATAGTTGCCAGACAGAAGGAGGATTGGGAGAATGAGTGAAAAAGGGGAAGGGATTAAAGAGGACAAATTGAGGGAAGCCAGGATGGCTCAGCCAGTTAAGCACTCACTTTGCAGCCCTGGGGACTGAGGATCGAATCCTGGCCCCAGCCTGTGTGGATCCATATGCTGAACTGGGGAGTGCTTCCCATGTGGCAGGCCCCCAGTTCAGTTCTCATCCCCTGATTCAGCCCCTGGCTCAAGGAGCGTGCCTCCCATGCAGGAGGCCCCAGCCAATTCCTGCCCTACAGGGCCCCCGCCCACTTGTGTGGAACAAAACCATGTTGAAAACTGATGATGGGGAAGCCAGGATGGCTCAGCGGGTTAAGCACTCGCTTTGCAGCCCTGGGGATCAAGGATTGAATCCTGGCTCCGACCCATATGGACCCATAAGCTGAACTGAGATATGCTTCCCATGTGGGAGGACCCCAATTTGGTTCTTGCCCCCTGGTTTGGCCCCTGGCTTAAGGGGGCCATGTCTCCCATGCAGGAGGCCCTCAGCCCAGTTCCCACCCTACGTGGCCCCTGCCCACCTGTGTGGAACAAAACCATGTTGAAGACTGATGACGCACAACTGTGGAGACTGCTTTTGGCCCTCCCCCTTCTCCCTGCCGCTCTCTGTCTCTGCCTCTCTCTGTCTCTGCCTCTCTCTGTCTCTGTCAAAAATACTAAAATAAATCTTTTAAAAAAGTAAAAATTGGAAGTTACAAAATAGTCATGGGAATATAAAGTATGCTATAGGAAATACTATCAATAATATTGTAATAACAATGTATGGTTTCAGATGGGTACTAGATTTAGCCCGGGGATCACTTCATAAGTTATATAAATGTCTAATCACTATATTGTATACCTGAAACAAATATAACATTGTATGTCAACTATAACTAAAAAATTAAAATCTATTAAAAAGGGTTACAGTTATTTATGTGAATTCAATCCATTCATTTAATTGATAGTATTTATGCAGTAAACATTCACTGATGGCACAGGAAGTTATAGGTTCTGTGGTAGGTCCTGGAATTTAGAAAGGAGAGACAGCGCTGTTCTCTCGACAAACTTGGTGACTAGTGGAGATGAAGGTAAATGCATAATCACAGTAGAGCAGACAAGCACTGTACTGATGCAGGCCCTTTCTGAAGCAGTAGCAACAGTGATGTGGGTTCGGGACAAGCTTTTTTTTTTTTTTTTTTTCCAGGAATGTATAAAATTAAAATGAAGCTGTGTCTACAACACAAAGCAAATTAGAGACTGGAGTGAACAATTACATGAGCAATATCATTCATGTACAACACACAATGCCACATAACTTGAAAGGAGAGAAGAAATACCAAAGCCCACTGTTACTGGCGCCCACTCACAGTGGAGGACTGGGAGACATGTTGGCTGCCACTCAACGCAAGAAGTCCAGGTCTGGAAAAGGGAAGTTTATGCATATTTTATTAACATTTATATCTGGTGTCGATTTATTATTTCCCAAATCCAACTCCTAGGTCCGAAATTAAGGGGGAAAGGATAATAAACGTATCCTTCAATGGCACCACCACAGGGAGAAATTCTTTTGGATCCAATTGTTGCAGAAGAATAGAGGCATTTTTTGTCATCTTAACTTTGAATAGTATTGCCCTTCCTATCTCTCAAAGAAATCATCAATTTTTCTGTATATTGAAAACCTAGTAAGCATGAGTCGTCTTTTTTGTCTCCACAGCTTTCTGCTTCCAAGCAGTTCAGAGTTCTAAGCCGAATTTGAGCCCAATCTCCCTTTCACTGAAGCCAACCACTCTGTCTCTACATCGTTCCACCAATATGAAGTCAGGTGAATACATGAGATTCACTTTCCAAAGGCATGTTGGAAAATCTTCATTTTGGTTCAAAATCACAAGCTAGATTTTTAACTACACCAACTTCAGACTCTTTTTAAATTTTTCTTCCTAAACTTTTACTCCAAACCATAGAATGTTGTCATTTATACACAACAACACAAAGACAGAACATTGTGGTTGCTTCAGTTCTATCTGAGGATTACCATTTACATCATATATTTATTACCAACCTTAAAATATAAAGCATATCTAGAACTAATAACCATAATCCTAAGTAGTCTTCTTTAGTATAATCCACACACAGTAGCCAGACTTCTTAATCAGACTTCTTAAAACACAGCTCAAAAATGTGTCCCTGATGGAAAGTGTACAATTCTTGCTCAAAATTTGTGGAAGTCCAAGCCTCTGCAAACCGGCTCTAATATACCTCCTTCACTAATGAGTCCCATGCCCCTTGCAAATTCTATACTCCACCTCTGAAAGCCCTCAACAGTGTTCTCTGATGATTCAGAGAACTCTCCCACCTCCATGTCCGTTCTCTCATAGTTTCTTCAACTGGACTAACCTTCCATCCATTTCACCTATTCAAACCTAACTCATTCAAAACCCTCCTCGATGGAGTTTGCCCAGAAGATACCACCTGAGTTAACGTCTCCATCCTCTGTCCTCTCAGTCTTCTGGTTAGGATCTTGCCACTTCTACCATATCTTACTCATCTTTATAGCCTGCCACAGTAGTTAGTGCATAGTAGGTGTACAATTACAGAACTATAAGAGAGTGACTTATACTTCTATTTTAAAATAACTATTCAGAAGACATTCCAAGAGTATTTCATTTCTCCCCATAATCACTCATATCTACTCTATCCACTACCTTCATTTGGTAGTTCAGATGTTGAAGGATATTTATTGACTCTACATTCATCCTATACATTCATCCTATAACCGATATCAGTTGTTTAATGAATATAGACAGCAGCTTATCTTCCACTTGTTTATGCTTCATATAAAAAAGATAATGAAAAAATCCTGATGTTTGAATACCCTACGCATATAAATGCAAGTTAAACATTTTACTATCTGCCATCCTGAGTTTAATTATTAGCTGCTTGAATTGCCCTTGATGCTAAGCAACCCTTCAGACATTCTTTAAGTTCCAACCACTGACAAGCTGAAGGCCCTTATGCAATCGAATGGTAAATAGCAACATAACCACTATTGAAGGTACTAGTTAGGCTATTAGATTATAGAGTAGTTAGCATCAGTTCCATGTAGTCATATTGTCAATAGTTTTTACCTTTTTCTAGCAAAGTATTCTATAAAATATAAGATAAAGCTATTATAATTCATGAATTCCCACAGGAACAAATAAAAACAGAATTACAAATATTTCTCAGACCTTAAATTTTTATGCTGCAGTGTTAGAACACTTCAAAGGATAGAAATCCATTTGGTAGAACTGGGAAATGAAATAATTTCTAAATTCCCTTGATAGCAAGGAAAAGATGTGTAAGTCTTATCAAAGTAGCAAACAAAAACCAAGATATTTTGGTTACTTAATTTAGTCATTTAAATACCATATTTATTATCATATATTATAAACTCCTCAAACTACTCCGATACTTCATAAAAGAGAAGTAAAAAGTAAAAGATCTGATTCAGTGGCAATACAAATTTTTCTGATAATATGTTTCTGTGGCTATATTAAGTGTCAATGAATACACCAATTTCAATACAAAATGATCATTTATTTCACTTAAGTAGCCATGCATTTGCAAGACACATCAGCTACATCCTCTAAACCAAAGAGTCATCTGTCTGACTCTGTGTCACTCACCACCCTAGCTGAAGGGACAGACCGAGAAAAATAGGTTTTAATGTCACAGTCTTCTCCTGCCCGCTAGGTCCAGTTATAGGAATCAAAACTGGGCCCTCACTCAAGGCCAATGCACAGACTAGGCTGTGACAAACCTACGCTCAGGTATTAAAAGGTAAACTAGGCAGTCAGAGTCCAATCTCAGAAATCTGAAATTATAAAATCAGCAGTCAGTATTATAAGGGAGTGAAAAGGGTGTACAGAGTGAAGACCAATCAGTAGAAATTTAAAAGACAAACGAGTATGTCAAAGGGAAGCAGTTACCAATAGAAAAAAGGCCTAAGAGCTCTCCAAGGTCCTGATGCCTTGAGATCCCGAGGCCAGTCAACCCGTTGGATTACAACGATCCTGAAATATAACCCAAACTCCAATACAGAAGCATCATGATGTGCACAAAGGATTTGAATTTGAGCATATTCCAGGAGTTCATCATCCTATAACTAAAATTATTCTTGATGCCCTGCAGTAAAGGGGCAAACGGTGTAATATTTAAAAGCTGAGCCTACCTGAACCCAAAGCACAGCTCTCTCATTTACTACCCATGTGGCCTTAGGCAAGCTATTTAATATCGCTAAGCCTCAAATATGTCATGTGTAAAATGGGTGTAATAAGAGTGCCTCAAAGGGTTATTATGAGCAATAAGTGAGATGATGAATGCACAGTGGTTAGCACAAATAACCTTTAATATTGTTAGATAACAAATGCAATCTTGATGATGATTGCAATGATGATGACAATGACAATGGCTTTCTTTCCCACACTGGCATAGTGGCTCAATAGAGGAATAAATGAGTTTTAAATTTAACTCACTAGCAACTTATTACCCACTTGTTCACTTAAAATAGGTAGACTATTATAGTTAATAATTTAAACATAGAATGCATTGCTTCGGAGAAAACTTGACACAAAATAAAGTATATGGAAGTAGAAACCCAGAACACATTGTTTCCTTATAACTTCAATTCTTCAGTGGCCTTCGACCACCACGCTTTGATTCTCGAGGCCATATATAACTCATACCCCTTTTTCCATTTTCTCTGCAAATATTATAACTCATGTACTCAGTACCTTCTTGGGGACTGTAGCAGAGCCTCATTATTGAACCTCCTGCCTTCTCACATGTGCACCCTTGGGTTGTTTCAGAAGATTCTCCTAAATCATAATCCTTCCCAATTAAAATCTCTTCTACAGAGCACCACTGTGTGATGAATAGAGGCTACATCCTGTAATAACGATCATTACAACACCTCAGTGTCTGATCTCAGCTCCTGGCATCATTCCCTGCTGCTGCCCACCGACTCCCATGGCCCTGTCTCATATCTATTCATTTTTTTCTGGATGTGTTTCCCTGCCTAGAAGCTTCTTCTAACTTACATGTCTAGGTCACAATCTGACCTATTATTTAGGACTCAGCTCAAAATCTCTTTCTTTATGAAATATATCTTATTCTTATATTCAGAATTAATCATTTTTCCTGTGATCACAGAGTAATTTTATTTCTACTATATCACATCCTACTAAAAAGCTATGGGTATATTTTTTTTAACGTATAGCTACATTTTCTTTAAACAAAGACAAGATTTATTTTATTGTTTTTGACAGAGACAGAGAGGGACAGAGACAGAGAGAGACAAAGAAAGGGGGGAGGGCTCAGAGCAGTCTCCATAGTTGTACATCATCACTTTTTTTTATTGTTAAATTTATTGGGGTGATTGATTGATATCAATTACATCGTTTCCAGGTGTACAATTCTACAAGTGTCCTCTGATAGATGACTGGATAAATAAGCTGTGGTACATTTATACAATGGAATACTACTCAGCAATAAGAAAAGATGGAATACAGCAATTTGTGACAATATGAACAGACCTTGAAAACATCTTATTAAGCAAAATAAGTCAGAATGATAGAATCAAGAAACATATGACCTCACTTATAGGTGGAATATAAAACTGAAAGGAACAAAGAAAACAGACTCATGGACACAGTCAATAGTTCAGTGGTTACCTGAGGGTAAGGGGGGAGGTGGGTGGGAGAGATTCGGGGGAGTAGGAAGGGGGAATCAAACATACGGTGATGGAAAATGAGCTGATTCTGGGTGGTGAGCACATAATGTGATGTATGGACAATGTAATGTAGAATTGCACACCTAGAAACAATGTAATTAATATCAATCAATCACCCCAATAAATTTAACAATAAAAATAACTAATGACGTACAACTATGGAGACTGCTCTGAGACCTCCTCCTTCTCTCTGTCTCTCTCTGTCTCTGTCTCTGTCAAAAACAATAAAATAAATCTTTTTTATTGTTTAATTTATTGGGGTGACATTGATTGATATCAATTACATTGTTTCCTGGTGTAGAATTCTACATTACATTGTCTATACATCACATTATGTGCTCACCACCCAGAATCAGCTCACTTTCCATCACTGTATGTTGAACATCATAAGTTTTTGACATGGTTTTGTTCCACACAGGTGGGTAGGGGCCACACAGGGTGGGAGCCGGGTTGGGGGCCTCCCACATGGGAGGCACACCCCCTTGAGTCAAGGGTTGAACTGGGGAGCGAGAACCAAACTGGGGCCTCCCACATGGGAAGCTCCCTCCAGTTCAGCATATGGTTCCACACAGGATGGGGCCGGGACTCCAACCTCAGACCCTGGGGCTACAAAGCAAGAGCTCAACCTGCTGAGCCATCCTGGCTTCCTCTTCTATAGCAACATTTTCAATAAAAAGGAATTTTAAAATAATCATAAAGTTCATTTAAAAAGCTAAATCTGGGGAAGCCAGGATGGCTCAGTGGGTTAAGCGCTCACTTTGCAGCACCGAGGACCGAGGATCGAATCCTGGGCCTGGTCTGTGCAGACCCATATGCTGAACTGGGGAGTGCCCCCAGTTCAGTTCTCTCTCTGTCTCTGTATCTCTGTATCTCTCTCTCTCTCTGTATCTCTCTCTCTCTCTCCCTCTCTCTCTCTCTCTCTCTCTCTGTCAAAAAATTAATAAAATAAATAAACTTTAAAAAAAAAAGCTAAATCTGATATGAGAAAAGTATTGGTAAATGTAGTTAAAAATATTCTACACCGTATACTTTAGTGTCTACATGTCTCCATCAATTACCTGGAATCTAAGGAGATTAAAATAATTCTAGTCACTCAGAAAAAACAACCATTTAGAAAACAAATATTTCCTGTCTTTCAATGTGACAAGCTTTCCTACGGAAAGTGTCATTTCTACTCACTACAATGCTGGCTCTGGAGCTTACCAAGTTGAAACTAGATGTGAAGGGGAACTGTAGGTTTTTTTCAGTGAATTCTTAGTGAATGACCACTGTGAGTTTAACTAGCGGGGGATCATTGTACCTAATAGTTGCACAGAAGTCATACAATTCTGACTGGACATTTTTCCACAGAAGATATTCAGGGGGCCCTCAGGTGGACAGAAGTGTGCTTAGCATCACTGGTTGTTAGGGAGGTGTAGATCAAGGCCACGGTGAGGAGTTACTGCACACCTGTTGGAATGGACGTCATAAGTGGGGTAGGAGAGGGCAAGTGCTGGTGAGAATGTTGGGGGAGGTGCTTATGCACTGTTGGGGGATTTGGGTTGACGTGACCCCTGTGGATAACATTATGGCAGGGCTTTCTTCCTTTCTATAACTGACCACTATTTAACTACACACACGCACAACATCTTCCCCATGCATCCATCCACCTGTCTAGCTATCCATCTACCCACCCACCAATGAACATCCAGGCTGCTTTCGTGTCTGGACATTATAGACCAGGGGTGTCAAACTGGTGGCCCGTGGGCCGCATGCAGCCCCAAGGTAAATTTTTGTGGCCCATAATGCTCTGAAATAAAATGAAAATAGTAAAAAATTGTTATGAAGGAAAAAACGCTTAGGGGAGATCGAGGCAATACCTTACACACAATTCCCCCCATTAACCCTTTAACTACTGAAGACGAGTATACACGTGGCCCAGTGCCTTTCCTGGGGGCCTGTGGGCGTGTATAAACGCGCTGACTCAGTTCCGGCGACGTTTGTGAATGTGATGTGGCCCATGTGAATCTTGCCTGTTGCACCAAATGGCCCATGTTTTAATTGAGTTTGACACCCCTGCTATAGACAATGCCACAGTGAACACATGCAGATGTCACTTTGGGATAGTAATTATGTTTCCTTTAGACACACATCTCAAAGTGGAACCCCTGGACCACATGGCAGCTCCATCCCTAATTCTCTGAGGAACCGCCATAATGTTCTCCACAGTGCTCGGTAAAGTGGGTCAGATAGAGAAAGACAAATACTGTATGATCTCACTTATACGTGGAATCTGAAACAAACAAACTCAGAGGACTAGAAACAGAGATCAGATTTGTGGTTGCCAGAGATGAGGTAGAGGTAGGTGGGGGAATTGGGTCAAGGTGGTCAAAAGGTAAAAACTTCTGGTTATAAGGTAATTCTGAGGATATAATACATAACATAATAATTGTTACTAACAATCCTGCATTTCATATTTGAAAGTTGCTAAGAGAGCAGAACTTAAAAGTTATTATTACAAGGAAATAAATTTGTATCTATGTT
>PVKE010027776.1:0-21378 GCA_004027555.1 Craseonycteris thonglongyai | reverse complement strand
GTGAAGGGTGATCAAACGCAACTTTGCCTCAAGTATCATGTTAATGTTTTCACTAATGCTATCCTAAAGTTAACAGTCAATGTAATCCAAAGTTTCTCTTTATTTCTATATTTAAATCATCACAGGTTTGATCTATCAGGCAAATCCCAAAGGGCTCAGGGTTCCCATCAAAATGTCTTACAGGAACATTAAAAATGGAATGGGCATAAACAACTCCACCAGAGCGGAGCTCAAGACAGCATTGCTGTGATCTTTGTGTTTTATGTGCAACAACACTGGCGAAGTTTGTAAGAGAATATGAGCAACTAATTACTGTCTTTTGCTTGAGGGTAGGTGTGTTGATCTCTACAGGTGCCTCAGCGGCAGTGTTCTGCCTACTACATTGCATCTTGAAGACATTCAGTGTAAGGACCTGCTGAAGCCCTGCAACACATCTGACAGAATACCAGACTGGCGGATTGAAAGAAACATGTTGTGACTTCTTAAAGATACCACTAAGGAAAAACAGTCACTCAAAAAGCTATAAACGGTTTGTGAAAGAATCATATAAGACAATATAAAGACTAACATATAAAATTTTATCTATCACTCACACACATTAATACAAATGTTGTCTTAATGAGTACAGAAAGTTTTTCAAAGAAAACACTCTCATTTTCAAAACAAGAAATAAAAAAAAAATTCACAAATAATCTCATGTTAGTCCTTTTTTATTCATGAAAGACAGTGGTCAGAGCTGGGTATGCAATTTTAAAGATTTATTTTATTGTTTGAGAAAAAGCGAGATAGAGGAAGAGAGAGAAGTGGGGTGGGTCCAGAGCAGTCTTCATAGTTGCACACCCTTAGTTGTGGCACAGTTTCATTGAACTGAACTGGGGGCCTCCTGCTTGGGAGGTGAGAACCCTTGCTGCCATCCCAGCAGTTACCAGTTACACCACAGTTAAGCATATGGGTTTGCACAAGCCAGGGCCAGGATTCGATCAAGGGACCTTGAGGTTGCGAGGCAAGTGTCAACCTGCTGAGCTATCCTGGCATCCCTGATTTTTAGAAGGACCAAAAAAAGATCTAAGAAATTATCCACTATAGCAAATGAGTGAATAAAATAGTCATCTGATGATAGGGGAATTCTGTTTTCCACTCACATGTGATGCCACTTACAGAATTAATATTCCTTATAATCTTTCCCATAATACTTGAAAAGGAGTATGTTTAATCATGTAGAAACACACAAACCAAAGACAAACACACCCTGCTCTGCTGCTCATGCAAGACCTTGGCAAAGAACCTTAACCTTCCTGTGCTTCAATGTCCTCATCTAACAATAAACAAGACCTACCTCATTGGGGTGTTTTAAAATTAGATAGTGTCCCTTCACTATGTGGCCCAGGGCAAGCATACAGTAAGTGCTTAATAAAATACAATTAGCATTATAAAAATTACATAAATATATTTGTCTCTTTTCTAGGTAGAGCACTAGCCAATAAAAAAAGTATGTTGGAAAGTAAATATTCATCACTGACCGGCTTTTCAGGAATGTTATGTGGTGTATCTTTCTAAATAAAAATGTGTCACCTGGCTTTTAAGCAATCAAACAATAAACACACAAGTGCAATTTTTAACTAATTCTTTACAATAATCATTCATCTTCTTAAAAAGATCTTATTATTTTTAAGATTTTTATTTTATTGTTTTTGAGAGAAGGTGAAAGAGGGACAGAGAGAGAGAGAAAGAAAGAGAGAGAGAGAGAGAGAAGGGTGGAGGGCCCAGAGCAGTCTCCATAGTTGCATATCATCATCTGTAACACATTCTCACTCCACACAGGTGCATGGGGGGCCACTCAGGGAAGGAACCAAACCTGGGGTCCCTGCATGGAAGGCAAGAACCCTCACTGCCATCTCAGTAGTCAATGGTTGTGCCATAGTTCAACACATGGGGTTTGCACGGATTGGGACCAGGACTCAATCCCCAGACCGTGCAGTTGCAAGGCAAGCGCTCAACTTGTTGAGTTATCCTGGCATTCCAAAAAGATCTTATTTTCAATATTAAAATTCTGTGGAGAAACCAGTCATGTTTTATAACAGTAAAGTATAGAAAGTTGTAATAATATTTCCAACTTCATCTACTCAGGAAAGAATCTCTTTCTGGTAATATCAAGGTTAACATTCTTAGGCAATGAATCCGCTCCGAATAAAAAATGCCTATAAATGATAAAATGAGGTTTACCAATTATTTTTATCCAAAAGTCCCTATGTAACATTGTTATTTAACCAAATGGAATTACAATAGTAACTCAAATCATTATTGAAATGAATCACCTAATTGTATAACCAAAACATCACTGGTCTTTAAAAAAAAAGCTTAATAAAAGCAAGAGTTAAAACTCTTTCAAACTATTCACAAAGAAATCAAAAAGCAGAAAGGAATTTAAAGCAAAATGTGTACAAAATACATTAAAATAACAATATTCCCAAAATTAAAAATGATTAGACCCATGGGAATGCTCAGAATATAATTATTTGAAGCAATATCTTTCTCACTCTTAGCAATTATGACTGAGGCTTATTCCACTGCAAATCTGGACAATGCAATAACCTTCTCTTGTCTCTTCCTTTAATTTTTCTTCTTCCATCCTCCAGTTTTCAATGGCATCCCAACCACCAGAACTGATAAGAACTGACCTATGCTTTCTTTAACACAGACCTAATTATGTCACTCCCACACCCAAAGATATATTCTAATGTGAAGGGAGGCATACATATAGATAATTAAAGAGGTGAAGGGGGGGAGGTGAAGGGGGGGATGCATACACATGCATGCATGTCTGTATACGCACACAATACTAAGAGAAAGTAAACCAGAGGTGAATTCATTTGCCTAACATAAGTCAAGGAAGGCTTCACACAAGTGATGATAGCTGGGTAAAATCAAGCCTACAGCAAATTCAAAGTTCTAGGCCATGGGTATCCACATAAAGCCTCAATCTGCTGTGTTCCAATTGCATCCCACACTCCCCTCACTTGGGCCTAGATGTCCTCATTCTCTAAACATAGTGGACACTCTGCTGTCACCTGGCCTCTGCAAGTCCTTCTGCCTTGTATTCCTTTTTCATCTTTCCCACTTGCAAAGTTTTAAAACTATGATATCCCTATATCCAGACAATCTACTTCTGTTTATTTTTCTGACACAGTTAAATCAGTAGCATCCCAACAATCATGAATGTTAAGAACAAAATTAAAAAGACTTTGGACTTGGCAACAGCAAGCAGGAAGACAACATTAACTCAAAAAATCTGAAGAAAAGTGATTTTCAATTTAAAATTTAATTATTTAGGCAAAATATCAATCAAGTGAAGAAGTGAGTAAAGATATTCTTCTCTCGCATACCATTTTCTCAGGAAACTACTATAGGATATATACTCGAAATATAGGAGTAAGACAATGAGGAAAAAAATATGAGATTCAGAAAAAAAGGCAAAGGGAATTTTTAGTTTTACAGCAAAGGGAAAGCACATGGAAAGAGAACCAGAAAATGGTATCGAAGGAGAATGAAAGTCTACTGAAAGAATAAATTCAAAAACAAACAAACAAACAAAACGTATTTTTCTGTGCATAGGCAATACTTCTGTCTAAAATTGTTGGACCAAAAATTGGGGGTTATCTTCTATAAAAGAGTAACCTATGTCTTGATTTCTTAATGTTGGGCTAGAAAAGTAGGGGTTGTCTTATACATGGGGACATTTTATACACAGAAAAATATGGTAAATTACCCAATATTTATACTAAGAAGCTCCTAGAAAATACAGGAAGACACAGTAAGAGTGACAAGAACCTAAGTAAACAAAAAGGCATTGCTAACTCCATGAAAAACAAAAAATTAGATGTGAACTTTTCATGAGAGTTAATTACAATGCTCAGTCACAAGTATAATATCTGCATAGTATAATAATGTAACACTAAGAGTGTATTAGCCAAAAGTTGTAATTTAACAATATTGGTAATGTGCAGAGAAGAGATGGCAGTATAAATGTGAAAAATCTTTAAAGACCATAAGATAGAGTCAACAAACAGTATCTAAAATAAATGAATCAAAAGGCAGCAATATGTATACCTGTAATGTAGCAGTATGGAGATATATAACAACCAGAAGAAACAGACAAAGGGTTAAAAATGGTTGTTTCTAGAGGAGGAGACTAGAAAAAATGGGTAAGGAATCATTGTTTCCTAATAGGCCTTTTACAACAATTACAACTTTAGACTAGGTGAATGTACTATTTTGACAAAAATAAGAATTTAAAAGAAAGAATCAGTCACATTCACAAGAATGTTTTTGATAGTGTTCTTCCTAATAGTATAAAGAAACTATCTAAATCTTCAATAATAGGCAACTAGTTAAATAATTTCCATTATATCTATAAAATAGTTAAATGGCTATATAGTCATGTAAAACGATGTTGCAGAAAAATATTTAACGGCATGGAGAAATGTTCATATTATGAAATGAAAAATGACAGGTCAAAATACAGCTAAGGAATAAAAAATGTAATACCTATAAAAATATTAGTGATAACTTTAGATTTTTTCTCAATGCTTCTACAATTTTCCAAATTTTCTAAATAGTAGCTTTGTAAATGGAAAAGACATATATAAAATTTAATGATATTCATTATTGAAATAGTCTCGCTTTACAAAGTCTTCCCTGATATTGAAGCCAGGACTAATCTTTCCCTTCCCTCTGCACTTCGTGTGTGCCATCGTTACAGCATTAGAGCAACCTGCTTCGTAATGCAGGTAATTGCTTATGTCTCTTCTCCCAGTGGACTATATGTAAGCCATCACAGTATAGATGGGAAATATGCCTGGTCTTCTGAAGACAATCACCCCAAATGAGAAAATCCTAAAAATGGTCTGAGCATTGCTTTTAAAAAATGTGTAGAATCATTAGTTTTGAGAAGGATAAAATATAAGTTCTCACGGTGGTTACTCTTATCACAGCTGCTGTTTAGTCCCATTTCACATATACTGTCTCTCAAACGGACTTCCAAAACAATTTTTTTTTTGTCTGAAGGATTCAGTGAGGCAGTGTTTAAATGCAGATATTCAGAATTTCCTAAAAGATCCACACTTATCACTTCAAAATGCCAGTTACTTAAGGGTTTCATTAGCAGAATATCAGTTAGTCAAAGTGTTACTATAAATAAATTAATATTAGGATTATTTTATGGGAATATAGGATTTCTATATTAAGCAGAAATTTAAGTATGGTTAGTAGAGCAAATATAGGCTGACCAGACGTCCCATTTTAAATGGGACAGAAGACAACAGTACTGTCCTATTTCAAATGGTACGTAGGTCAGCTTACTGACACCTTGAATTTAGCCTAGTGAGAATAGGCTGACTACACATACCTTTTAAAACATGACAGTACCACTGTTCTCTGTACTGTTTGAAACAGGATGTCTGGTCAGCCTAAAATATAAAAAAGAAAAAAAATTCATATTATTTGGCTTTTATTTAGAACTACTTTCAAAATAACTAATAAATGAGGCAACAAAAAAATACTAGAAACAACTTTCTTATCAAAACCAGAAAACTCTATTCATCGTAATATGCAAAGAATTCTTAACTCTTTCCTATATAGAGGAATGAACATTCAATACATTTGATTAAGTCATAAAAGAATTAGAACATTTTATCACGGTGGAGCTATTTTCTCCATGAGATCAACCACTACTTTTCAGCACGCTTTTTGAATAGGCTATGTATGAGTAAGAGGAGTCACAAAGAACAGAATGTTATGAAGTAAAGAGCTATTTTATCCACCCTCACTTTCCCATCCCCAGAGGTCTGAGCAGCAAGGTATAAGGACAAGGGCAAACAGCCTTTTACAAAACAAGGTTAAACTGTCTTCTGAATGACAACTGTGAAATAAGAAAGAAATTAAATTCTAATGGCAATAAGATCTGTATACTTCTATTTCTTAAATTTTTTATCAACTTTTAAAAACAAACAAGATATGAATTTAACTACAAGAGGATAAATGATGATTTGCTTTACAACATAACATGCCACAAGTTGATTTTATACAATATAGATTTAAGTTTTTAGAGAGGAGAAGAAATCAGAAAAATTTAAAACCACAAATGTTAGAAATAATACCAACTGAACTTTATTTGAGCATCTGAAAAATTTTATGGTAATAAAACATATTATTTTACAAAAAAATCAATTTATCATCAATTTTTTAAAAACATATCTTCTGCATTAAACAAAACATGCCACTAAGTATTCTAGAATATTCGAGCCAATCGGCAATTCACAAAACAGATGAGCAATTGCCTGAGAGCCGAGACTGGGGTGAGAGGATGAGGAAGGTAAAAGTTAGCTGCAAGAGGACACAAGGAAATTTTCTGGGGTGACAGAAATGCTCTGAATCATATTGGTCATAGTTACACGGTTGCATGTTCCTGTCAAAGCTTATCACATTCCTCATTTAAAATGGGTACAGTTTATTGTAAGTAAATTATACCTGAATAAAATTGATATTTAAAAAAATTCTCACTCATTACAATTGATCATGGTTGACAATCATTCCAATTACCAAAAGACTTTTATTGAAAATTCATTGTGCTTCTCACAGACTCAAAGATGCCATGAGTAAGAACCAGCTGAATGACATCATTCGTTTACAATCACCAGTCATAAAAACTTACTGAGCTCAGTACACTGCCACCCACACTATATTTACCACATATTACTTTATTTTACTGGTTAATTTTTTTCTCCTAAACTAAGCTTTAGGCCAAAAAAAAAAAAAAAAAATGGGCCATGTGTTTATTAGCATCCTCCAAAATCCAGGTCAATTCACTTCACAAATTGAAGTGTTTATACACTGACATATACAATAAAATGTTCCAGGCAAGTAATACCTCGTTTCTTAATCCTAAACAAGTGGCAATTTTTGAAAAAATATGTAAGAACATCTATCTTGATTTCCCTACTGGTCAATGTTACTTTGGGAAATTAATATA
The DNA here is from genome assembly GCA_004027555.1 of Craseonycteris thonglongyai. Lineage (NCBI taxonomy): Eukaryota > Metazoa > Chordata > Mammalia > Chiroptera > Craseonycteridae > Craseonycteris > Craseonycteris thonglongyai. The sequence continues at coordinate 14,351 of PVKE010027776.1, read as the reverse complement.
GGCTTTTTCATAATCATATTTAAACAATTATTTCATATTTGAAAAAGTAAAATTATTTAATAAGTATTAAATAGCTAATATGAACTCACAAACAAGCTACTATATTTCTAAAAAATACAGTTTCTTGATGATGTACAACTATGGAGACTGCTCTGGGCCCTCCCCCTCCCCTCTCTGTCTGTCTCCTTCTCTGTCAAAAACAATAAAATAAATCCTTAAAAAATTAAAAAAAAAAAATACAGTTTCTTTTTAAGTGGAAATATTACAATTTTATTTTTTTTCATATGTGACAGAATTACCTACCATTATATACAAATTTTACTAAAATGATTACCAATAGTGTATCTATTTCTAAAAATAACATGACATATTATTTCACATTTAATAGAAATTGCTTTAAGATGACTTGCTTCACAAACCTTAACAAAATAAAAACCTTAACAGTTTACTAATTATTATTTTAAAAAGTAATTACACTGTAATCAAGACAGTATGGTACCAGCGAAAGAACAAACACATCAAAGGAATAGAAGAGAGAGCAGCTTATTCAGAATTGCTAAAACCTGGAAGTAGCCAAGATGTCCTTCAAAAGTTAATTGAATAAACAAACTAGTAAATCACACAATGGAATATTATTCAACACTAAAAAGAAATGAGCTAGCAAGCCATGAAAAGACATGGAAGAGACATTAATATATATGCACATTGCTAAGTGAAAGAAGTCAATATGAAATGACTACACACTGCATGAGTCCAACTATATGACATTCTGGAAAAAGCAAAACTAATGAAGATAGTAAAAAGAGCTGTGATTTCCAGGATTTCTATGGGAGAGAAGGTGGAAGAGAAAGTAGGAGAGAGAAATAGCTAGGCCAAATTACAAAATTTTTAGGGTAGTGAAACTACTCTATGTGATATGACAAGGGTGGGTACATGGCACTCATTATATATTTGTCAAACACATAGAATTCTAAATTAAATTAAGTTAAAGTGAAACCTAACTTAAACTAAGAACTTTCATTGATAATGATGTGTCAAAATAGTTGACCCTTTGTACGTTCCACTCAACTTTGCTGTGGACCTAAAACTGACCTAAAAATTAATGTCTGTTAATTATTTTTAATTAATTAAAAAAGTTCTTTGTAAAATAAACTCCAGCTCTTGTGTGTATAGTTTGATATGAAAATATAATGCAATGGTTCTCCTGCTCATAAAAAGAGTGTCCCAAAATTCATGCAAGAAGTAATTTTGTACGGAAATTGCAAACTGTAGCTGCCAAACCTTCATTATTTTTAAAATATTGCTCAACAATGAAAACGCACTGTTCTTTCATGTAGCACTCTATTTTTAATAACCCTGAACTGTCAGCTGTCACGCTGTATTTTTTTTTCCCCCCGTTGGCAACACTTTACTGCACAATAACGCAAAATTCAAATCTTGCGTGAATTTTGGGACACCTTTTATAACCAAAAGGATCCACCTTTCCTTTAAACTATGCCAGGCCCTTTAAAATGTATCTTTCCCCAAGAGAGGTTTATGGCTTGTGCTTTTATGAGAAATACAACAAGCTTCCTATATTGGGAGCTGTACTTATCGTCAAAACCTTAAGTTTTACAATGACAGCTTCACTTTTACAATGACAATTTCAGAGGATTATGTTCCCAACGCCAGTAAAGAAACTTAAGTGCCAAGCAGCTAACCTTCACCAATATGTGTCAACTCTAGGGTTTTAAAATATTGTAGACAATTGTTTTCTTCACTCACTCTCTTGACATCAATTGCTTTTCTCTCCCAATATATGAAAAAATTCATGCTTAAAGGCTTCTCAATAGAAAAAAAAAGGGGGCAGGGGGTAGTTATTAAAAAGATTAAAATAGCACATTTAATATTAAGCAAGTTTAACGCTGAACACTAATTTTTAAAACAAAAATTTAAATATAATATGAAGATCTTTTACCAGTGTCTTCTTAATATTTGCACAAAGAAACTATCCCAAATTATTTTCCATGATATTTTCAAAGCTACGAGCTGAGTCATTTAGGAAACAATCAAATTTTATGAAAAGGGGGCATGGTAAAAGAAAAACCAAAAGACATCAACATGATTTTAAGCTTAAGGAATGGCACAGTCTTAAACATTTCATAGACAAGAAAACTGAAGTGATCAAAAGGAAAAATAAAAGCCAGGAGTTAAAGTACATAAAAGCTATCATCTACTAGACTAAGTGATTAGGAGCAAAATGTGTTAATTTGCCACAGGATTTTAGGTTAAGGCATTAAAATCCTCTTTATTACAGATTTTTACTAAAGCTGAAATTAGCTGTCAGAGGATTTGAATCAACTTTTTAGAAAATTTATTTGGGAAAGCTGGGATAGGTCAGCAGGTTGAGTGCTCGCTTTACAGTCCCAGGGACCAGGGACCCGGGGTCGAGAACCGGCCGTGGCCTATGCAGATCCGTGTGCTGACCTAGGATGTGCTTCCCACGCGGGAGGCCCACAGTTTGGTTCTCAACCCCCAGTTTGGCCCCTGGATCATGGGAGTGAGCCTCCCATGGGAGAGGCCCTCAGGCCAATTCCTGCCTTGCGTGGCCCCCACCCACCTGGTGAAATGAAACCAAGTTGAAAACTGATGATGTGCAGCTACAGAGACTGCTCTGGGCCCTCCCCATTCTCTCTGTCTCTCTCTGTCTCTATGTCTGTCAAAAACAATAAAGTAAATCTTTTTTTTTAAATTTATTTATTGAAATTATTGGGGAGGCATCAATTAGCAAGATTACATGGGTTGCAAATCAATGTTATTTTAGTAACTATATATGTGAAGCACAGTGACAGTTCCCTGCCTCCAATGAATTTACAATCTCAGTAAGACACAGTGGACACAGAAGAGATGGGTATTAGTCAGAAGTGATAAAGGATTAATTGAAAATGCATGAGAAAGAAAACTATGGTTGATTAACCTTAATAATTTCAGAGAAGAAAGATTCCATTAAATGAGGCAGTAAATACAACCACATTTAGAATATGAGATGATAGATGTCAACTAAATTTGTGGAACTCATTTCATAATATATGTAAGTCAAATCATCATGCTGTATACCTTTTCTACACTGCTGTATGTCAAATATATCTCAATAAAATTGAAAGTAGAAAAAAATCATTAGAATACAAGTAAAGATGAAAGACATGGGATTAAATGAAGGCACTCAAAAAGAGTAAACTAGAAAATATGGACTAAAAACAGGAATTAGGAAAAGCTCCCAATTTAAGGGATCGGTAGCTAAGAAGTGAGGGAGGGCAGAAAAAGGGAAGGTAGAGAGTTGAAAGGGAAGTAGGAGGGAGAGTATGCACTCCAAGAGTTAACAGAGACAGGTAAAAAAAAAAGGGAAAAATTAAAGACATGAAAGTAGGAAGACACTTGTTACCCCAGTCTCTCTATTCCAAAAAGAAACATCAATTATTCAAGTAATTAAACACTAAAAGAATAAAATTAATACCTCCCATCAATGAAACAAAGACACAGACACAATCACAAACTGAAAAAAATAAAAACTTACCTAATTATATATCTAGAATCAACATGAAAAGTCATGCTAAGAGCCAAGCCCCACCCCCTCAGATGTCACGCAAAATAAAAATTTCCCTAACGTTGGCACAGTTTTAAAGCCCAATCAAGGAAATTTTGATAAGAGTAATGATGTTTAAGCATCTACCTGAAAGAGAGTAAGAAAGGTTTCCCTAGAACATCAATGTCTACACCACAAAAGGACAGAGGAAAAACCAACATGACGCTTTTATTATCAGTGACCTAGCTTCCTAACTCAGAGAGACTGACAAATGGGGTGAAAGAGAAGGGAAGCAGTTAGCACCAAGTACTGCACTGACACCAATGACTCACAGAATCTCAAAATTACAGTGACCTTCACTGCACTGCAAGCTGAGGTGAGACATATCCCCAGAACAAAGGAAATGTCTTGTGTGAAGGATTGTTTAAGATAAAAAATCTAAATAGAAGTGCAAACTGCTACCAATACTTACATCTGACCTCACAGTTTTTTCGGACAAAACCTGAATTGAACCCAATCAATAATGAGTAAGAACAAGAGAAAAATCAACAAAGAATTTATACAGAACTACCAAGAATTGGGTGAAGGGATATAGACAAATGGCAGATGAAGAAAAGATACTATCTTAAGAAATAGAAGAACTGATAAATAACTTTCCAGTCTTAAAGAAATTACAGAGAATATGAGTTAATTCAAAGTAAAAGTGCTCAAAGAAATGAAATGTCTCAGGGAAGATAAAACAATTCTCTAAAAGAGATGAAAAAACAAATTGGTAAGCTAAAGGGAAAGGTATAAACTAAATAAGCAGATAAAAGCCACATGCACACACACAAAGAAAGCAAAAAAAAAAACAAAAAACTAGAGTACTCAGTACTGAAATAGTCAGGGAAAGAGAACACAGACATGAAAAAAAGCACATAAAATCAATTATAAAAGAAAAAGGAAGAGATATAGGAGATGAGATGATCAATACAGAAAGTATAAAAAATCCATCCAATACACATGACATTCTTGTAAAAGAAAACAGAACAAATGGAACAGGAAAAAAAATATGTATATATACATATATATATGTATATATATATATATATGTATATATATGTATATATATCTGTGTATATATATGTATATATATGTGTATATATATATGTGTATATATATATATATATATAGAGAGAGAGAGAGAGAGAGAGAGAGAACTTTTTCTTGGAGTTGGGGTAGTATTAAATGCTTTAAAATGTTCTAGAAAAACTGTACTAAAAACAATTAATATTAAGACAAATTCTGTGGTTTTATAGGCAAAAAATACTAGCTTTAGATGTTTCTATAACAGCATTCATCATCTGGAGATGACAGGGCAATGTCTTCAGAGCTCTAAGGGAAAGATATGTCACCCACTTATGTGATACCCAGTCAAATTGTCCATAAAGCATAAGAGCAAACTACAAACACTTTTAAGTATTCAATTACTCAAGAAATACAGCCACCATGAGCTGGTCTTGAAAAAAAAAAATATATATATATATACAGTAGACTCTCAGTTAACCAGAACTCAAGCAACTGGCACTCTCAAGCAACTGACAAAACATTTTTGCCAGCTTCGGTTAACAGATAGTCTAGTTACGTTTATCTGTTATCTACCAATCCTCATGGGTGCCGGTTAAATGGGAGTCTCTTGTACATATAGGTAGATATATAAAACACTATAGATTTTTATATCACTAACAAAACTGATAAATAAATTCAGCCACTGAGAAATGAATCAAAATAAATAATTAAAAAATAAACATATGTGTTATTATAAATCAGCACTAGATTTATTTTTACAGAATGGAGATAGAGCAAGTTCTTTGTCTTCTGAATAAATGCATCTTTACAGAAAGAAGTTATATTCACACAGTATAATTAAAATACAGGCTGCTTTAATAGCATCTCCCATTATCAACTGCAAGAAAAAAGAAGAAAAAGGTACAATATATTCTAATAGAGAAAAATTGCTCCTACCAGACCCCCCAAAGAAAGTGAGTCTTTCCATTTCTGGTCTTCCAGAAATGGGGCTGAAATCAGCTAATCTCAGGAGGTGTACCAGAAGTAATACATACAACAGTCTCAGAACACCATGGTAGATGGTCACAGGACCTCAGCTTTTATGGAACCAACCAGAATTACCGGTAATACTGATTCTTTTTGAGAGTGACAAGGCATTACAGGATTTTCTGCTCAGACACAAATAATCCACTGATCTTTTTAAAATACACAACTAAAAGAAAATAACATGCTTACATATCAAGGATTACATTAAACTATATTAGCAAACTATTATTTTATAACAGAGTTACATAAGCTAAGACATGATTTTACTCTAAAGGATTCATTTTCTCAATCTACAAACTAAAAAAGTTCATTCCAAAAACTATATATATATATATATATATATATATATATATATATATATATATATATATATATATATATATTTATTTTTTTTTTTTTTTTTTTTCCTTTTGCACTTGTTTGGGAGCATGAGAATGGAATTTTCTCAGGAACCACTTCCCAAGACAATTGGAAGGAAAACAAGCAAGAAGCACGGAGTGCTTTTAAATATAAAACTAAGACTTCGTAACTATAAAAATTACCATATTTTTCCATGTGTAAGATGACCCTGTTGTCTAAAAGTTTTTTAACAAAAATTAAGGGCTGTTGTATTCATAAGAGTAACCGGTTGAGAGGGTTCCTTAATGTTGAGCTAGAAAAGTAGGGATTGTCTTATACATGGAGGCATCTTATACATGGAAAACTACGGTAGTTACAAAATAGAATGAAGTGTTACACAACTTGACTAGGTACAAATTTAATATAACTAATAAAAATTAGGCCATAGAGAAAGAAAATGTTAATTTCTTACTTTTCATTGCAGGAAATACACTGATACAATAATACATACAGTTAACTTTAAAAATATAATGATCTTAATACTTTAATGTTTTCATAATTTTTTTTAATTTTAATAAATTAGGAAATTTCTTATTGTAAAGGATCACTTATTTAACTATTGCAACTCCTTTGTTTTTACTATAATTTCTTCCACTTCTATTAAAATCAACTAACATTACTTTTATTTAAACAAAAGTAGTATATAGAGGGGTTCCCAACCCCATTTGGAACTGAGCTGCACAGCAGGGAATGAGCAGTGGGTGAGCAAGGGAAGCTTCATCTGTATTTATAGCTGCTCCCCATTGCTCACATTACCACCTAAGCTATATGCCCCCTGTCATATCAACAGTGGCATTAGATCCTGACAGGAACAGGAATCCTATTGTGAACTGTGAATGAGCAACTTCCTCTACACCCCAACCCCATCTGTGGAAAAATTGTCTTCCATGAAACCGGTCCCTGGTGCCAAAAATGTTGAGGACTGCTGATCTATAGGATAATCCATGCATGCCTGGAAAGAAGAAAAATGTTTCGAACATTATTCTAAATTAAAATAATTATTTAGGTATGGTGGAATTAGTTTTTTTAATTTCTTTGTCCTTTTCTAATTGTTTATTTATAGTGAGTTTTTATATAGTAAGTATACAATCATTTAATGCAAAACTATGTTTTAAGAATTAGTAGGGCAACACCACAGAAATCATGAACCTGACTCAGAATAGTACACCATATATGCCTCATATATTTCTGTATTCAGTCTTTACTTACCCATTTATTCAACTAGCAAGTGGCATCTACTCTGTAGAAGAAATCAAAGACATGTTGTTTTAAACTTCTTAATTTCCATCATATAATTAATAAAAGAAAATTTGCACTGCGTAACTATAAGGCATATATATACCATGTAATGTTCTAATAAAAAATACTGATCATATGAAATGTAAACACTGAAGAAATAAACACAACACAAATACTACTAACAAAATCTTAATTCATTCTTAGTGAGTACCAAAAATTTTGTTTTTTGCAGTTTAGCAGATGTGGAATTATAAAAAAAATAAAACATACCATCTTATTCTAACCTTTAATAAAATAAAAAGCAAAATCTAAATATATAAAAATCTCAGCACATAGTGGTATATGGTTTGAGCCCTTCTTCTTAGAAAAGGGTCTAATACTTCTCCTGATAGGGAAACAATTCTCTCAGACTCTGTTTTCTTGTTACCCAATACCTTTCACCTCAGGATATTCCCATGAGTTACCTTCCTCTGTACAGCCTACCAGTCTAATGGGCTTTTTGGCATAAAGGAGAAATTCTAATACCTTCTTAGCATATTTTCCCTTATGAACATTTAATCAAATGCCACACTAATTCCTTACCACACAACCGCATTGTTCTTTTTAAGAGACAATCTATAATAATTTAACTGAAGAAGAAAAGTGATGGAAATCACCAGGTTATAGTAAACTATTTACCAGAAACATTCTAAATTTTGAGGAGGGCAGAGTAATATTTTAACAAAAAGATCACTGGCAAAACTCAAAAGAAGATTTATATTAAAAAATATGTATATTGATTCGCATCCTTGGTTTACATCTGTTTTTGCTCTGAAATGGGGGAAAGCCCAGATAACAACTCTTTGAAAAGGTTAAACATAACTTCCCCCACTTGCTTTCTGAAACCCACATATATAATGACATTTGCTGGCCAAGTCTCCACATATGCCTTGCAAAAAAGTGGTAAACAATCTCAAAGATGATGCAAACTGCAGGTATGCAAAAGGAAATGCTAAAAAGTGTACTATTTATACAGTGTTGAAAGCTCTTAGGGAGATGATTCAAAAGTATTTTAAAATCATTCTTTGAAACTTGAAGTAAGTGCATCTAGCACCAAAACACAGATTTTATAAATATGAATGATGAACTTTATATGCTATGAATTGCATATATCTTGCCATTTTGGAAAACTATTTTACTGGAAGACAAACATGATTATGCATTGCCTTTTTGGGGGAATTTTTTTTTTTTGCTTGTTTGTTTTTTTGCTGTTGTTGTTGTTATTTTGTCCCACAATTCTTTATAACAACACAGAAGAATTCATGGGGGGGGGGGGCTCAGCCATTCAACAACCTTTGATAGAAGCACATCTAATTTTCTCTCCACGCCAAGAGTAGAGTTGAAAAAGGGAAGAAAGGAGAAGTACTAATAATATGGAAAGTGAGGCTGTAGGTAGAAGCAAAAATGAGACAATGTGGGCTTATAACACGGTGCTGTTCTCCCACAGAATGGAAATGGGAACAATGACACAAGATATATATATACATAAAAGGTCACAAATATGAGCCACAAACCTTGGTTAGAAAATGTGAGATTACTCAGGCACCAACATTCACCACTACTTCTACACACAACAAATTAATGCTGCTGGACTGCTCCTAGTTAGAAAGTCAGGTGTGGTACCTGCTGCTAACAATGAAGCATAACTGGAAGAACACGTTTTTTGTAGTCATGCAGATCTGGACTTACAGTTCACATCTCTTTCTATTTGTAAGAATGTTTCAAAAAAAAAAAAAAAAGAATATTTCACCTCTGTGCATGGCTGTTTGGTCATCAGCAAAATGTGTACAATTTCAACCAGTTCACAGGACTGTCACAAAAATAGCTGAGGTGATACATGTAAAACAACTGTTCATTGCCTGGCAGAAACATAAAAAGAATTCAATATCCAAGCTCCTTTTCCAGATCCCCTCTTACTTCGTTTCTACATAACACAGGTAGTTGTAAAACACTCAAAACTATACTCTTTCTAGCACTAACAAGAAAAACTGCTAATTTAAGTTTTAATACCATGGTTTTGGGGCTGTCCATTGACTAGGTATTCTTTGAGGGCCCTTTCAGTCAAACAAGGAACATGTGTAATATAGAGCAAAGGTGGCTGGGCCTGACATGACTACAGCTGGGTTCTGGCCATGGTTCTACTTAGTTATGTGCTCTGGCAAATGAGAGCTACCCTAGACCTCAGTTTTCCCATGTAGAAAATGAGAGTACTGAACTAGACTAAGAAATCGTCTGGCTCGAAAATGGTATCCTATTTTCTAAGTTTTGCTTGAAATTCAACTGGGCTAGGTATTGTAAGATGTAGAGGAATAAATATGAGGTCCACCTAACATAAAGAACTAGCAAGCTGCCTACAGAAAAAAAGATACAACGTGAAAACCAATAAGACACCTATTCATATGTATAAGCACCATAATAAAAACATGAAATAATAATATAAAAAAGAAGTATTATATAATGATATAAAAAGTAATACCTTGCCTTAAAATCTGGGGGAGGGGAAGCCAGGATGGCTCAGTGGGTTAAGCGCTCACTTTGCAGCGCCAGGGACCAGGGATCGAATCCCAGCCCCGGTCCGTGCAGAACCATGTGCTGAACTGGGAGCTCCCCCAGTTCGGTTCTCTCTCTGTCTCTGTCTCTCTCTCTCTCTCTCTCTCTCCCTCTCTCTGTAAAAAATAAATAAATAAAATAAAATAAAAAGAGGTGTTAATTCTTTAAAAAAAAAAAAAAAAATCTGGGGGATAAGGAGATAGTTGCGGAGACAACCTGAACTAAAAGGCAAGATGAGATTCAGTCAGAAGCAGAATTTAAGCTTTCAAATAACTCTTTTTTAAAATGCAGATAATATCACCTAATATTTATCTGTAAAAACATAAAGGAGTTAAACAAGATAATTTAAAGAGGTCCATTATCATATGATCTATGTAATAAATTAACAGTTTGATAAAGCTAGAAAGGTGGCACTATTGGAGAAAAAAAGAATTTACAAAGGAGAGGAAAACTGAATTGAGAAGACTTTGAAATTCAAACTCTTTAGTATGGCATCCAAGACCACTGACAATCTGATTCAACTTTTCTTTCTAGCCTCGTCCACAACATCCCACCACCAATAAATCTCATTCTCCTGGCTTCAAGGGGCTATTCACCATTTTCTGATTTTGAACCCAAGTGACTGAAAATAAGGAAATGCAACTTAAAAACAAGATGGATCTGAACAGAGATAAAGAATCCCTCTGTTCTCTAGCTCTTAAAACTTCTCTATAACTTCACAGAATATCTCAACATATCTCATGGGAGAATGCATCAAAAAGAAGGTGTAGGAAACAGGAGGGCTGGTCAACATAGGAATCAGAGAAGCCACCTAGGGAAATGTTCACAGGATCAAACTAAGCCATTGGAGAGGAAGTCTTGGATGAATTGACTAGAATAATATGGTTTCCTTGGCAAAGCTCTTTCTGTAGTGGGTATGACAGCATCAAGCAAATATCCCTTGGGTTCGTTTTCCAGGATCAACAGGTGGTCTCTGGCAACATGGTTCCCATGTAACTTGCCAGAAGAAAGAGAGGGTGGTGGTCAGAAATCCTGGGTCAACTTGACAGCTGTTTTCTCAATCATCAGTTGACCTCCATATTAACAACTTGGCTTCCCAAGAAATCTGCCTACTGGGAGACAATGTACTGATCTGCCAAAACAAGCTATTTATTCAGCTTGACAGTTGTATTTCTCACTGGAAATTAAAAAGCTGATGGCAATATAAACATACATATAGATATATAGATATCTGTATATCAGTTTCTAAGAGTATGGTTAATATGATCCTGCTCCAAAGAAACACCCACTCTCAGTGGACTCAGCATATCAGATGTCTGAAAGTAGAAGGTCAAACACCAGGACCTGAACTGCAATGACTCCATTAAAGAAAAGCCAGTCACTTGAGGCCCGCTGGCAACAACACACACTTTACATAACCCGGAAACAAATGCCTTTAATGTTCACACTACAACATACATCATATGTATTTTTTATTTCATTCCTATAGTCATACAATATTTCTTTTTTCCAAAATGCCCTTCTCCACCTGCAGAACTCTTCCTCCTCCTACTTTAAGGCTATGGCTCAAATGTCAGCTCTTCTGTCACATCTTCCCCAACCACTCAGGAAAAATTAATCACATCCTCTTGAGTACTGCCATAGCAACCAGTGCACTCCTCCCTCTGCCAGTGCTCTCCAATCGTCTGGCTCCTCCCATTATCTGCTCACCTCCCCAACAAGGCCGATGCATTCATTTATATTAACAACTCCTATGAAAGCATCATGTGTTTAAGTGCTCACTAAAAGCTGGAATGAGGAGAAGGTAAAGAGCTGGTTATAAATAGGTAAAGAGGTGGATATAAAATTATTCTATGCAAGGAGAGAATGGGCATGAGTTAAGAAGGTGAAAAAGTGAGATAAGGTCTATATGAGAAAAGAACAAGGCCAAGAGCAGAGGGTTAACTGAGGAGGATTAATGAGGAAAATAATGGAAAAGAAACTTATAAACAAATTATTGAGGGTCCAGAAAGATTGATAAAGTGGTATAAATGGGATTTAGTAGGCAAAACAGAGTGATATTAAGTTCTTAGAAAGAAAAGTAGCATCAAGAATTTAATAAAGAACAGAATGTGGTAGTAAAAAGAACTAAAAGAACTAGAACTTGGGAGCTAGAGTGTGAATCTCCAATCAGTCACATATAATGACTAGCTAGTTATTTAACTATTATAAATCTTCATTTATTTATCTATAAAATTGGAAAAATAATATCTACCTTGAACAGCAATTCCGAGGATCAAATATTATCTAGTACAGTGACAAAGACGCTGTACCAATTTGTAACAGCTGCTATTGTGACTGGTTATATAGATATTAGGCTAGCATTGTAAGTAAAGTGAATTAAAGTAAAAGACTAGAAGCTGAAAGATCACTTAATAATTAATTAAAACTGTCACTTGAGCTGGGCACAGGTACAGACATAAAAATCACATTACCTTGGCTTTAGTAAAAGCTCTTCCCCTAACCAGCAATGAAACCTCAGACAAGTCACCTCTTTCAGTACATATTTCCTGACCTACAAATTGGGATAATTAACTCTACCTTTCTTATTTTAAAACTGATTATGTTGATTATTTTAAATAGAAAAAAGGTATATTTGAAGTGTTTCACACACTATGAAGTACTTAGAGGAAGACGAAGGAATGAAGACGATAAAACAAATTTAAGAAATAGTTTCAAGAAAAACTCAAGGACATTAGAGACATTTGGAGATACCCTTATCAAAATAAAAACTGTGAAGCTATTGAAAGAATGCTCCTTTAAAACAAACTCTGAAATCCAGGAGAAAACAGTCTGAAGGAAATGATTTTCCAAGAAAGGTCCGTTCTGAGGCAAAACAAACAAACAAAAAAAAACACACATCTAAATAAAAGCAGATGCAGGTTTTGATCCAAGATGGCGGCATGAGAGGAGAATGCCGATAACTGCCTGGGAAGGGCCTTGTGAACAGAGGGGAATCCACAGGGGAAACCCTGAGAAGAAACCTCAACTAAGAGAACCACACAACACGGAACAACACCCAAAGGTTAGAGAAAAAAGGGGAGAGCGGGAGAGGAAAAGGGAAGCAGCGGTTCGGAGACAGAGACTCGGAGCGCGGCCCGGGGCTGGCAAAAACAAAGGGGGATTGGGGGACGACGGTCACAGTGGAGCTGGATCGAGGGTGGGCTGGAAGCCGAGACCTAGGGAGCATGGAAGCCCCACAAGACTGTGGACAATTTAACATCCGAACTCAAGGGACAGCAAACAGTGCCCTAATCAGATCACAGAGCCTAAAGTGGAACAGGGACTGTGGAGCAGGGCGGCTGCACTTCCCAGCGGGTGGGGTGAGAGCAGGGCGCCAGCCCACAGCAGCTCAGCACCCCTGATTTACAGAGGAGATTGACTGTGAGGGAGCGCCTTCTGAGGACAGGGCTCTTGGAGTGAGGGCTGGGGCTTGAGTGGGCACAGCTGCATTGGACGTGCTTGGAGTGAATCTGGTGGTCTCAACAGAGCCGGGAGCGTAGAGCGGCTGCCGCCCGAGCTAAGGCCTGTGCGCGCAGGGCTTTCGGCGCCCCGCCCACAGGGCCTCCACGGCATCGCTGCCAGCGTGCAACTGGGCTTTTGGCCCCGCGCCCACCAGGCCGCAGCGACACTGCTACTTGCTTGCCAGCGCACAATTGGGCTTTTGGTGCCCTGATCACCAGGTCGCTGCAGCGACTCTGCCAGCGCTGAAGTGCGCGGCTGGGCTTTCGGCACCCCGCCCACTGGGCCGCCGCGCATCACTGCGTGCGCACACCGGGCTGCCCCGCAGCGCCACTGCCTGCTCGCTGGTGCGCTTCAGGACTTTTGGCACCCTGCTCGCCAGGCCGCCGCAGCATAGCTGCCTGTGTGCAGGACAGGCTTTCGGTGCCCTGCCCACCGGGCCATGGCAGCGCTGCTGCCGGCTCGCGAGCGCGCAGTTGGGCTTTTGGCGTCCCGCCCACAGGGCCTCTGGGGCGTTGCGGACCGCAGGCGCAACTGGGCTGCCTGCCGGGTCTCTGCAGTGGCATTGCCTGTGCGTGGGACTGCGCGGCCGACCAGGGACTCTGCCAAGCCCCAGACCATCCAAGTGCTGCCCTGCGGGCGTGCCTTACAGATACGATTGAAGGAGGTGCAGCCAGGAGGAGGAAAGACCAGAGCTCCAGCGCCCTGCCCACACTGAACCACCAGCCCCCCTGCTGAAAGAGGAATCTGCTATTGTGTCTCAGGCCCACCCTAGCTCCTACTCACATGCCCCCACCCTTGGACACACCTTTACTACCCTGCTATCTAACACCTAAGACAGCAACCTGAAGTGCCCCAGGACACAGAAGCTGTCTGCTTCCCCCAACCCTCTCCCAACATTTCCTTCTCCCACAACTGAGTCCAAAAGAAAAAATAAAGAGAAGCCCATCTGATAGGCAAACCCCCA
>PVKE010027775.1:0-21377 GCA_004027555.1 Craseonycteris thonglongyai | reverse complement strand
GAGAGAGAGACAGAGAGAAAGAGAGAGAGAGAGAGAGAGAGAGAGAGAGAGAGAGAGAGAGAGAGAGAGAGAGAGAGAAAGGGGGAGGGCCCAGAGCAGTCTCCATAGTTGCACATCATTGGTTTTTCCACATAGTTTCATTCCACAGGTGGATGCGGGGCTGCACAGGGCAGGAATTGGGCCTGGATCTTACCCCAGTGAGAACTGAACTGGGGGCACTCCCCAGTTCAGCATATGGGTCCACACAGGCCAGGGCCGGGATTCGATCCTTGGTCCCCGGGGCTGCAAAGTGAGCACTTAACCCACGGAGCCATCCCGGCTTCCCCTAGACTGAGTTTATTCAAGGACCAGTGTGCTCTTTTTCTCAGGTTCTCTTTAAGATGTTTGTGATAGGTTGTCTCAAAGATGGCACATGTGAACTCTGTTTCATGGTATTTGTGTCCCTGTATAATCTGTCCTTGAGCAAGGGCTGGCATTATTGACCTACTTGTAATGGATAGAATATGGCAGAAATGGTGAGCTGTCATTTCTGAGATTAGGTTGTGAAGAAGTATGGCTTCCATGTTGGGTGTTCTCTCATATTTTCTCTTGGATTTTTTTGCTCTGGAAAAGCCAGTTACCAGCCTATAAGGCAGCCTTATGAAAAGGCCCAGATGAGTGAGTTATCCGGCCTGACAACACCGAGAGAAATTGGGTATGTGTCCTGGGGCTAGCCTTGAGATGACTATAGCCCCAGCCAGCACTTCGATGGCAGCCTTCTGGGAGACTGGATCATCAGATTTCTAACCTACAGAAAGTGTGAAATAATAACTTTATTGTTCCAAACTATTGATTTTGGGGGTAATTTATTATGCAACAGTAGATATCAAATACAGTCTTCAATTCTTTTGCCTAAATATTGGTTGAACACATAGAAGGAAAAGGCTTTGTACTATTGTTTAATACATTGAGAGTAGAAGAAAGAACTGGAAATTGTTTCTGCCCTCAAAGAGCTTCTTGTGATTGAGTATAAATCAGGATTTAGAGAAAAATAAAGTTAAAGAAGGAATCTAGTCTGGGGAATGTTTCCTTCTTTCTTTCTTTTTTTTTTTCTTTCCTCAGGATTTAGAGAAAAATAAAGTTAAAGAAGGAATCTAGTCTGGGGAATGTTTCCTTCTTTCTTTCTTTTTTTTTTCTTTCCTCTTACCTCTCTTTAGATTTTCCTTTTGATTCCTATAAGTTCTTTTAGTGTGCTTAGCCCTAATTTATATTTATAGGAAGACCTAAGGGCATTCTCTATATGTGGTGTCAGGTACCAGGTCAATAGATTTCAGCACAGTTGTAGTAAAAAAAGTGGGACCAGACTGTTTTAATTTTTCCTGATAGCTTACATTTAATTTTTCAAGCTTACATTCAACCATGTTGTTTTATGCCAAACAGAAGAGGCTTAGTCAAGCAGAAGAAAATCTCTTGAGACAGCAGTATGCTGCAAGTCTGAACTCAGCAGTATAAGGGGACCTTAGTTTTCCTTCTTTTATTTCTTATTGTTAAATGTGTTAGATTTGAGATTAAAATGTTTCACCAAAGAGTGTGCAGGCATAGACACAACCTGTTAATGCGCTGAACTCTGAAGTCTCATTTGTCATTGTCCCCCGAGAACTCTTGTGTTCCAACCATAAGAAAGCTCTTGCACAGTCCCAGTGTCCTAACATCTCCCTTAACATTCAGGCCTCAGAATATGCTCTTCCATCTGCCTGGCATTCTCTTCTCCATTAAACTGGTACCTCAGTACTAGATGTTAATTGGTTCCAGGAGGCTTGATGAGTACCAAAAATGATGAGCACCAAACAAATTTTTCCCATAAAGAACAATGTAAATAAATTAAATGTGTTCCCAAACCAAAAATACACAAGATGATCACAGAATTTAAGACCACAAGAGGATGTGCACAAGGAAGAGCTACCACATGATTATTCTATGACCCCCTTCTTTTGACTGGAAAGGATAGCAATTCACAAGGCAAGTGACACTGATGAGTTGTAGCTTGAGCATCAAGTGCCAAACAAACGACAAGTACCGGCACAAAATTTTCACGTCAAAATGCACCAAGTAGCAAATTCAATGAGTTTCAAAGCAGTTGATGATAAAGTTATGACTGTACCTGTGTAAGGCTTACTGATTCTTTAGCATTGAGATATCACTTCTTCCTGGAGGCCATTCATAAGTGAATTTAACAGTTCCCTCTTCCCAGGGCACATTTACATGATATTTAAATTGTTTGCTTAAATATTAAGACAGAGCTTGGACTGCAGAGAGCCCAGAGGCTATACAGGCTCTGTTCAGCCCTCAGACATATGTTTGAAAAAACACACAAAATCAAAACAAAAAACGAAACTGATATGGAATATTTTAAGAGCCTGAGCTCCTTAGTTCTCCTAATCTGCCATTATTTCTTACTGTATTATAAGTGGCTGGCATTCCCAGTTTGTATTGCTTGCCTGCCTCTCCTCTGTGAGATTTATAACTGAGAACTATGATCCGTTGAAGGTCAGGGCCATTTTTGTTCATTTTCAGATTCATAGTATCTGCCATAGTTCTTAACATATTGTATGTACTCTGTAAGCAATTGTTGAATGAATGAATGAATGAATGAATGAATAAGTGAATGACAATTCAATTATGAATCAGTAAACAGTGACACTCAAACTCTTTAGATTAGGGCAATGTCCTCTCTCTAGCTTTGATTTATTCAAACTCTTTGCCAGCTTTGTTCTCTATAGGGAGTCGTTCATCAAGATTCTAATGAATGAATGAATTCTAAGTGAACTCCAGAGTCACCTCACTCCCATTCAATGTCCTGTATTATCACCTCAGTCATATCACTTTTTAAAATATGCTCCATTATTTTGTTATTATAAATGAGATATTTTATGTGGGATTTGTTTTATTTTATTGTCAAATTTATTGGGATGACATTGATTAGTAAAAATTACATAAATTCCAGGTGTACAATTCTATAATACTTCATCTATATGCTGCACTTTGTATTCACCACCCAGAGTTAGTTCTCCTTCCATCACTATATATTTTATGCCCTCCCCCTCCTTTCCCATCCCTTTCCCCTTTTACCCTCAGGTAACCATTATTGACTGTGCTTCATGAGTTTCTGTTCCTTTGTTGTTTTCTGTTAAATAATTTTATTACAATTTTTCTTCCAGTTCACAAATAGAGAAAAACACATATGTTCTATTCAAAACTCTTACTGATACCAAAATTACCATCCAGAAACTTAAAACTACCCACTGTATCAGGCAGGACTCTTTTTTGGCAAGTGACAATAGTCTGACTCAAACTTAACCATGAGAAATTTGTTGGCTTACCTGCCCAGAAAGGTATTAGTCTTAGTGATGATTTCAGAGAAATACAGACTTTATAACTCTTGTTTTCTCTTCTCTGTGAAGGTCAGATTCATCTTCAGATCACCATCCAAGTGCTTAACTCTCAGTGCCCTATCCTTTCTGCTCTTACTGTTAAAAGCTATAATTAAAAATAATCATTATAAGAAGAATAATTAAGAAAGGCTGCTGAATGGTCCAAGTATAGACAAGTGCCCTAATTTGGGCCAAACATGCTGGTCAGAAGATTATGATGGACTCAATCCTGAGTCGAGGAAGCTTTGGTACCTCGATTACTGAGCTCCTGTAGAAGGTCATGAATTAAAAGGGAATTTCATAAAAGCAGGAGGGTCTGAGCTATTCTATACACAAAAATCAATGACTATCCATGACAATTACCTATATACCAAGGGAGTATGGATAGAAAACATATTGAAGTGCCAGAGAGAAATTTCCAATCAAGTCATGATGGCAGGTCATATCATTTTAAGTAGTTGTCAAAATTTAAATGTAAAAACTCATATTTATTAGAATCTGGTGCTTCAACCTGAGCATAATTCACTGTGATATTCTTTACTGTATAGTAAAGTTTAGCAAATGTATATTTTGATTGCTTACCTCTCAGATCCTCTACCCTTTTTCTATCATTGAGTCAAAGTGAGTTCCCTTTAAAATGAATGTAGAGCTTAGAGATAAGAGGTTAGAAATAAAATCATCTTTGACATAGTAGAACCCAACTAGTTATTTTGTGTTTAAGAAAAGAGGCCCATAAAATTTTACTTCTAGAGAGTCAAGTGTGTCACTTTATTGTTAGAGAAAGTACTTTTTAAAAAAAGTGTTTGAAGCTTTCCTTACAAACTATTCTCCTTTAGATTCTCTTAAAGGCTTCAATGTCACTCTCTTCTAATTAATATAAAAGGAAGCCTTAAGTGTACTGAGAACAATAGGAAAGAGATCACACAGTTTCACTCATGAAAGCTGGGGACCCAGCAGTCATCCAGGGTCCCTCTTCTTCCATCATGTCCCTCATTTAAACTCTTTCCTCATCAAGCGCATTGGTGACTCTCAACAATGCATGTAACAGTCCCCCACAAGAATCGACCATCTCAAAATGTCAAAGGTTGAGAAACTCCACGGCACAATTTGCCTCCAAAGAATATTTTAGATATATCCCCTGCCCTCTGTTTCTGATGCTACCATCATGTCTCCCAGGAGCCCCCTTAGGCACCTCCTTGTTAATTTTACAAATGCCTCTGTCTCTTATAACTCATTCACCACAAAGCATCCAACGTGAACTTTCAAACATGGAACACTGTTGTGTGAAAGCTGCTTGAATCCTTTTAATGACTCACTATCATGTGTAGGGAAAGGTGGAGAAGTGGGCAGGGATCAGATCTCATACAATCATGTTAGTTGCGTTCAGGAATTGGGACATTATCCTCATTCTATTTTCTTTCCTCAGCTCAATATCTTCTGTCATCTTTCTTCTGTTTTAAGAATATTCCAAATTCATTCTGAGTGGTGACTTTTGTACTTTTTAATCCCTTTGCCTGAGTATTTGTTCCCTGGCTACCTGCTTAATTAACTTCCTTGTCATTCAATTCGCAGAGAGCTCTTCCCTGTCTCCTTTGAAATGACCCACACCTTTATGCCCTGTCACATTCAATTCATCACCTAGCTTATTTATATTGATATATTTTAAATTTCTCTTATTTTTATCTTTATGGAGAGTATTAGCTAACATATGATTTTTTTTTCTCATGGTAACAATTATATCCTCATTCTCTGTAGGAGGTATAATAAAAAACATACAATGAGTATTTAAATTAAAAAAATTATTATAGTAAAACACACATTTCCATTAACCGCTCTCAAAATACTCTCCCTTGCTTTGAACATACTTATTGCATCATTCCTGCCACTTTCTGAAGCAGTTTTGAAATTTTGTGAGTGTCTGAGAAATGGGCAAATGGTTTCATCTTCCATCATGACAACACTCTGTGTCACACATTGCTTCTGCTATGGCAATTCCTGTCAAGTAAAAACATTACTGTGTGTCCTCATCCACCTTATTCACTGGATCTGGCACTGTGGGACTTTGGCTCTTCCCTAAAGTCAAAATGACCATGAAAGGTAAATGTTTTGAATTGATTCCAGATATTGAGGCAGCCATGACAGCACAACTAAAGACACCACTTCAGAAAGTGACAAGATTGATGGGATAGGTGTGTATGAAGCAAGGGGGAGTAATTTTGAGGGGAATTAATGCCAATGTGTCTTTTACTGTAATACAAATTTTTAAAATTTAAGTATTCACCATATTTTTTATCACACTTCCAACTTCATAATGAAAGCTCCTGTAGCAGGCAGAATAATTGTCTGCCAATAATGCCCGTGTTCTAATCTCAGGTACTGTGGATAGTGATAGGTTATATGAAAAATAAAAATTAAGGTTACCAATAGAATTGAGATTGCTAATCTGCAGATCTTGAGAGGAGGAAGATATCTTGGATTATCCAAGGGACCCAATGTAATCATAAGGAAAAGGGAGACAGAAGAGTCAGTGTCAGAATGATGTGATGTCAGAAAGGTGTAAGGGGGCTTCCAACCAAGTGTGGTGAGAAGCCTCTAGAACCTGGAAACAGTAAAGAGGTAGATTCTTCCCTAGAGCTTCTAGAAAAAAGCACCATCCTGATGACACTTAGATTGTATCCCCTTGAAACCTATTTTAGACTTTTGACCTTCAGAACTATAAGGACATACATTTGTATTGTTTTAAGCTAATGAATTTGTGGCAATTTGTTACATCAGCAATAAGCAACTCGTGTGATCCCTGACACACTAACTTTGTCTTGTTCAGAATGGTTTATTCAGAGCTTAGAACTGTGCCCAACACATAACAGGCACTCAGTTCCCTCATAATAGCCATGGAGTAAATGAGAAATAGAAATAAGTATAATCATTAAATTACCATAGACTTGAACTCTATAGAAATAATTTTGATGATTAGCGTAAATTACTCTTCTCACCTCCCTCAGCTTCAATAATCTCATTTTAAAAATGAAGATTATGACTTAAGAATTTTAGATTTGTTGTCAGTCTTAGGATAATGTCCACATAAGACTGCATGTTTTAAGCTGGAGCTCTGGCTTTCTTCTGTTCGTACACTCTAGAGCAGTGGTCCCCAACCTTTTTGGCACCAGGGATGGATTTTGTGAAAGACAGGTTTTCCACAGATTGGGCGGGGAGAGGGGTTGAAGACACATGGGTGGTTCATGGTAGGGTTCCCATTCCTATAAAAATCTAATGCTGCAGTTGATCTGTCAGGAGGTGGCGCTCAGGCGGTCATGTGAGTGATGGGGAGTGGCTGTAAATACAGATGAAGCCTTATTTGCTCACTTGCTACTTACTTACCTCCTGCTTTCTGGCCCTGTTCCATGGCCAGGGGGCTGAGGACTCCTGCTCCAGAGTGTCCTATATGTACCTATTCAGTTTGAGTGGAGAGAAAGTTAAGATTAGAATTAAAACAGTTCTTGATCTTCTCTTTTTTTTTTTTCTTCAATAAAACTATTTCATGTCCTACCTATAAGGGAAGAACTCAGCAGGACAATCACAATTTTTTTTCAATAAAGCTATTTCATGTTCTACCTATAAGGGAAGAACTCAGCAGGACAATCACAATGGTTAAATAGAGAAGTGCTGAGATACTTTCCTCTCTATTATCATTCTCTGATAGAACAAGAAAACAAAAATAAACTAGAATACAGTAAGTAAAAATATGTTTTAACAAGTTGGAATCAGTACGTGGATAAGCAGATGCCTCCTGAACAGAAGGGGTGCTGATAGAAGTGATCAGCTTTAGAGTCAGACTGACCTGTGGTCAATTATTTTCCTTAGGGGAGTTGCCAAATTTAGTGAATAAAAATAAAGGAGGACCAATTACATTGGAATACCACGTAAACAACCTTCCCTGCATGGCACATACTTACATTAAAAATAATGTATGTTTTGTTTATGTGAAATTCAAATTTAATTGGACATTCTTTATTTAAGCTAGCTACCCTAGTTTTTATAACTCTGTAGCCTAGAGTAAGTTAATTAACAGCTCTATACTTTGACTTCTGATTTGTCAACTGGATAGTTTTGGTACCCAAACATTTGGTACCTAGGTTTTCTGAGTATTAAATGAGATAATACACATGATCACTTAATGCATTGATTTGCACAAATCATTCAACAGATTTGGCACTAGTTTGTCAGATATCTGTTAAATATTTAAATATATGACAGTATGTTAGGCCAGAGAAAACCACTATAGATTAAAAAGCAGAAATTCTATAATTCATATTTATTTGATTAAAATAAATTTAAACTCTTAATTGATATTTATATCCAACAGGTTAGCATGTTGTTATTTAACTATAAGGAATAATTGTTTGGAACAGCACTTGAGTTAAAGAATAAAAATTCAGTAATATGCTAGTTAGAAATAATTATTTAAAAGCTATTGTTTCAAATTATTTTCTTGAACAAAAAATTGAAGGAAAGAGTTAAATATTCAACTAATGCAAAAGAGCAAAGATTATGAGGGAAAAATTAAATGGTAAATACAAACGCAAGTACAATTACTTTGAAATAAATAGCGCGGCATTGATTTAAAAAACCTAATAGCCAATTCTTTGGAAAAATAGGTATATCTTTGGATATTATAAATTTTTAAAAACAGAAGAAATAAACAACTTAAGGAATAAGAAAATGAATAGAACCATTGACTAAGTTGAGATCGGAAATTATAAAAACAATGAAATGATTTTTATTGGTAAACTTGTGATTATACCTAATTCTTTCATTACTTGTCATTGGTGTTGGCTTTACCCTAGTATGTTACAGGTCTTGAGGATAATTCTTGGGGGCAAATGCCCCTTGGAAAGGAATCCGTGTAAGCAAGCACCTCCATTCTCTGGAAACAGTTGGTGACTTACAACGTATAATTTAAAACATTTTTCCAATGTAAAGTAAGAGAATTTTACAATAACACCATATGGACATGCCTTTAAGCAAAAGATAAAGCTTCAGCTCAGAAAATTTTGGAACTCCAGGCACCTTAACTAGACTTTTTAAAAAGTCTAATGCTAATTTTCCTTGGCAGAACCACAAATCCCAATAGCATATAACTTATTAAGTGTTGTCCCTCAGTGTATGGGCTATGTTATACAGTCATAAAGTGGCAAGAATGCAAGTCAACATAAATAAAACAAAAAGAAATATCTACCCCACTGGCAAAACAATTAAATGTTCTGTACTAACAAGGAATGGGTGGAAAAGGGATCATTTTTTGCCTCCTCTGTCTAACCAGCTGCAGTTTATGCTTTTATTTATTCTTTTGGATGTTACTAACTTTGAAACTCCATTGAATAGATTAACATACCCATTGTCTTTCTAAATTGTCACATCTCACTGTATGTGGGAGGGTGATCACCACAGTCATATGATTTCAGATAGTTAAATGTGGTTGTTTTTCTAGGCAGAGATGGCTGAATGCTCTATGTTTAATTGGATTATATGGCCAACCAAACCATTGGAGTCTAGAAGGGAAAGTCACTATTTCTAGCATTTGAAGATACGTCCTTTTAATTTAATGCTATGCATTTAGCACAGTTGACGACTGCCAAATGCTTTGTGTTCTGCTAAATATCGACTTGTTAAGCATTTGCTTTCCTCCCGAAAAAGTCAGTACCATTTTATTTCCACTTAAAAATAGAAATGGATTATCTTTACTTCTTTCTCTGTGTGAGCTTGTGTGCATTATAGTTCACTTATAGATACAGAGAATGTATTTCTTCTGTTAAATTAATTAAACAAGTAAGCCGTTAGACTGAGGTGACTCTAATGACAGCCTAGCGAGCAATCCAAAATCTAAGCTTACAGATGCCTCAAGCTTACAAAAATCGAAGCACTTAGGACAACCAATCACAGCCCAAAAGGGTTTAAGCAGCAGCCAATCAGCTAATTTTCTTTCTTTGCCTTTGCGGTTTCTCTGTGTAAACAAATCTTTCCTAACTGTGAAGTGCTCCTAATCACTTTTGGTTTGACAGTGCCCCGTTTGAATGAGCTTTTGCTCAAATAAACTCTTAGATTTTTTAATATGCCTCAGTATATCTCCTCCAAATCCCCAGACTCTTGATGAGATGGTACTTGAGGCTGCTACCCAAGCAAGTCCAATTTTAATTCTTGGAGATGCATGTCTAGATGTAATAGTTTGTAGTGGCTTTTTAAACAACTTTGTGAGGAGTTCTGTAATTTATTACTATTAATAAAGTTTTGAGGCTTGATGATACACTTTAAAAAATTATAGCCAAAAAATATTTTATTAATTAAACAGCAATGATGCATTCAAAATATACAAGGGCTGCCTGGGCAAAAAACAACAACAACAAACAAACCAGCCATTGTCACTATAATGAGAACGGTTAAATGGCTGGAGACTATCTGGACAGCCCTTGTATGTAGTTACTGAATACCTTCAATGTGAATGGGGAATTTTAGCCAGGGTGCTGATAATTTCACATTTGTCAAAATCTATTGGAAGGTGGGAACCTGGGAGCTTCATTCATCATTGATTTAGTCCTAATTAAGGGTTTAAAAATGATGGGTCATAGAGCAATGACAGGTGCTGTCTTTGCTGATTCAGGAACCCCAAATATGAACTTCTAGTACTCCCAGAATAGTGAGTTAACCAAATCTTGAAAAGTGTTTCTTTTTCTCATATTGTTAATTTATTTTGGCCTGCTTTCTAAAAAAGAGAAAGAAAAAAAAGAAAAAAAAGAAAAAAGAAAAAAATGAATTAGGGCTGACTGGATCATTGTTCTTTAAAACTGGTATCAGAGAAATATATGTTGTTTTTTACATTTTGTTGATTTTTCCTTCTGTATTTATGCTCAGATGAACACTTTTCTGATAAAGCGTCATAGGGTTTTGAGTGACATTTAAAGTCAGAAATTCATTCTTGATATTTGTAAACTGTGTAAACTTGAACCAGTAAATAATCGTCAAAAACCTTATATATCTTTATTTATGGGCAGGGCTCATGACATTTACTTCAGAGGGGTGTAATAAGGGCTAAGTGAGCAAATACTCAAAAGGGCGTAAAACTAAATATTACATACTGAGAGAAAAGACCACAATCTCTCGTCTGAACTTTTGGTATCAAACATTTCAGAATTCAGAATGTTTTTCTAGATTTCAGAAAGATAATATTGAGTCTATATTCCATATTCCATAGCAATGATATAGTAATAATTCAATAAGTTTTTGAATATTAAGACAGATTTTTAAAATACTCCAATTGACTTAACATCCTTTCAGGTCAGGTCCTGTCACAGAATGAGTTGTAGATCAGGGCAGACTTTGCATTAACAAGTGACAAGAAATGTATTATTAAGAGATTTGAGGTTTCAGAAGAGAAGTTTATCATATATATTAGACGAGATAATATATTTTAAATGCCTAGCCAACATCTGGCTGTAGCCTGGGTGCATATTAAATGTTCATTTATTCTTGACCTTTGCTCTTCTCCTCCCTTCAATGTGTAGCCCATTTCTAGTTTCTCAATCCCAAGTCTCTCTTCAGAAAAGCTGTATGTTTCAGCTCAAGTTCACACAGGACATGGGACTTCCAAAGAGCTTTGATTGTGTGAGATTTTTACCATTTGCTAAACAGTATCATCTTTCTCTTCTCATCTTCCACTTCCCTTACCTATGAATTTCCTACTTCCTGGCATGTTGCTATTTAAAACTGTCGCTGGCAATTATATCAATAGATTGAGTCTAAATCACCAGCAATATCCCCTAACAAAAACTTTTCCAAATGCTACCATCTTTTTTGTCCCTTTGCTGAGTCAATAATTGCAGAATTGGCTAAAAGTGCTTTTGGTACCAATAACACACACACGTATAAACATAAGTCTGTATATATAAATATATACAGAGTCTGGCAGAAGTAATGCCTCTTTCTATGAGCTGGTAATGCTCTGGTAGAGTGTCACTTCACATACACACACTTTTCCCATCAGGGATATAGACCTAAGATAAGACTGAGATGTGTCTTCTTGACCTATATTCATTGGAAAGCCATGAGTGTCTCAGTGATTAGCCTGAGATTGGCCTATGATAGAGGCAGGAGAAAAAGTACCCCCTACCCCTTTAAAATCTCCTCCCTTGAAGGGCAACTCATAAAAAACACTCAGTGGATATTTACAACAGTTTAGGCGTCATAATAGGCTCTATTCTGGGTCACTCTGCACACCCAAACTGTTTTTTTGAGACTATTAACAATGTCATGCTGAGAAATATAATAAACACAATCAGTGGTAAAGCCTGTTACTTTTGTTTTACTGGTTTGAAAAATCATCCGTGTGTATCTAGCTACTCACGGTTATAAGGCTCCTTACTTAACTAGGGAATCTGGAAGAATAACTTCTGCATGTATGATAGGGATCCTTTATTTGTCGGTGACAGAACCTATTTTGCAGTTTCTATTCACACCCAAATTGTTCTTGAGAAACAATTCTGGCATCATTTGTGTGGGCCTCCCACACTCAGAATAGGTTAACAGCCAATGTCACCTTGACTGGGCTATTCTTTGGATAGAGACCATTAAGGGAAATAGCTATTTCAGTGAGTAGCACATTAAAGTTCTAGCCCAGAGCTCTGTCTGCCCCTGGTTCTAGTCCATGTGATTGTGGCTCAGTGAGGAGGCTGTATTCATATCATCTTGAGGATGTAAGTATAAGGGAATTCAGCCATTAAGTGAAATCATGGGAAAGGTGGGGGCCTGGAGGGATCCAAAAACTGGCCCAAGAGAACGCTGACGTCTCACTCAGACTCCCTCTTCTCCAAGCACCTGTCTGCAGACATCCATTTCCTGCTGATTCTCCCATTCATGTCAACCAAGAGGTTCATACTTTCCAATAGCTCTCCAGTCACTCTTATTCATGACTTTATTAGTCCAGGCCTAGAGTCTTACTTCTGACCTGATTTCTCTGCCCTATGTTTGTGTCTCCAGATCTGTGCACATAAACTATTATTTTAGAGTTACATGTTAGGGGGAGCTTTGCTTTTCCCCAAGGAGCAGGTATTTTTACAGAATGTAGAAAATAAGGATTATAGAAACAGCCACGTTTCCCTTTAAATTTTGGCTGCCTGGAAGCTCACAGCCAAATATTCAGGTTAAGCAAGAGTCTAAAGACTTACTCTAAGTACTGTATTTCTTTTTTTTAATTCATCACTTTGCCCAAGTGTAGAGCTCACATTCTATCATATACCTTTCCTGGCCTTGGTATCTTACTTTAACTCATTTGCTCTGATCCCATTTTGAAGAGAACTGGATTAACTGTACCCTTTGTTCATATTATACTTACAGTTTCTTTCTTTTTTTTTTTAACAATCTACTTCAGCCAATGGCTTTACTTTATTTATTTTTGACAGAGAAAGAGAGAGAGAGAGAGAGAGATACAGAGACAGAGACAGAGAGAGAACTGAACTGGGGGCACTCTTCAGTTCAGCATATGGGTCCACACGGGCCGGGGCTGGGATTCGATCCCCGGTCCCCGGTGCTGCAAAGTGAGCGCTTAACCCACTGAGCCATCCCGGCTTCCCCCAGTTTCTTTCTTTCTTTCTTTTTTTTTTTTAAAGATTTATTTTATTGATTTTTGACAGACAGAGAGAAACAGAGAGAGACAGAGAGAAGGGGGAGGGCCCAGAGCAGTCTCCATAGTTGACATTAGTTTTCCATATAGTGTCACTCCACAGGTGGGCACAGGGCTGCGCAGGGCAGGAACTGGGCCGGGAGCCTCCTGCATAGGTCCCGGCAAGAACTGAACTGGGTGCACTCTTCAGTTCAGCATGTGGGTCCGCATGGGCCGGGACCGGGATTCGATTCTCGGTCCCCGGGGCTTCAAAGCAAGCACTTAACCCGTTGAGCCATCCCAGCTTTCCCCCAGTTTCTTTTTTATTGCAAGTGATCCTACAGTACAATGAGTCCTTTGTGGAGTGACGTAAGATATAAATAAATTATCAGTAAGTAAGTAAGCAATAGCTGAGCAGCAGGAGGAAAAGTGACTATAGAAGCAGGACCTAGAAGAAGGAGATCTAAATTACTCTGCATAATGAGTAGGCTGGGAACAAGGTGACATTTTCTGGCAATGAGGGGAGTAAAGAGATGCAAGGAGATGGGAGAGATAGAAAAAATTAGTTACCTGGGATATATTTTCTGCGGGGAAATTGTCCATCAGTTTGTAGGAATGGTGGAATCTGTTCAATGAAAGGATTTTCCACCTCATAGAATTTCCGTCTGCTACAGCAAACCTTTAGTAAAACTTTGCTACCACAATGGACTGGAATTGGTAGCATCTAGAGGAAAAGATGGTTTCCCCAGTATGACTTGACAGGCAATTGAAATAGGATTGCAAGACTCATAAAGGAAGTCAGGATTGTTTAAAAAAAATGATAAAGTCAGTGGTAATGATGACACATTAACAAAATTTAGTCTCCCAGTACATGGGATAAAACTTGAATCAGTTCCTTTTCTCTCTTTCTGTTCTTTCCTCTTTTTTGGCCCATCTTTTTGCCTTCCTTCCTCTGTAATTTCTTTCCTTCCCTCCTCTCTTTCCCTCTCTTGCTTATTATCTTATTTTCATCCTTCCTTTTAGAAAGTGTTTGTGTATCTTCTTGGTATCTTCCTGCAGCTAATATTTTAGTAAAGAAAAGAAAAGAAAATTAAATTAAAAATAAAATGTGTAGAGTGTATGATCAGTACTATCATAAAAATTATAAAGGTGTTCTGTGAGACTATGGAAGAGGCGTGGGCTTGGAGAAGGAATTGTTTTGTTAGGAAACACATTTCTGAAACATTGGTAACTGAAGCGATGAGAGCCTCCCTCATAGCTAGAGGAACATGGGACATCACACCTCATTTCAATATTTATTCTCATGATATAGTGTCAAAATTGGGTACAGAAAGGAAAACAAATGAATTTATGGTTGTGCATTTTCTAGTTGGGCCTTGGTTGCCTTGTATTCTTATATTGCTTTTCAAAATTTAATGTTTTGTTTTTGTTTTGTTTTTTTTTTTGTAAGGGTAAATAGAGCAAGTTCTCAAAAAGACTTTTTAAATGTAAATGCATTTGATTTTTTTCACAGAAAAAAGAAATCTCCAAAGCAGCCAATTTTCTGTGTTTCAGATAAATTGATATTGCTCTTCTTATGCCACATTAAAGAGAGATTTGCAGAAATCAATCATATTATGGATTGAATTTATGGATTTTAGGTCTCTGGACTATCATTTTTTTTCTACCACAATGTATAAATCTTGGATGTTTTTATTAAAATTTATTTCTGGAAAGTATTTTAATTGTTCCAAATTGAGTCTCTGAGCCTATAAAAGTTAGGAAATATTACATTAACCCTGCCAAGAGTAAAACAATTTTTGAAGATAGTTTCCAGTTGTTTTGGTGAATCAGGCTGTGAGTAGCTCCAGTCTGTCTAGTGACTTTCTTGACAAGCAGCACTTTAATCATCACCAGAGTGACAAAAGAAGAAAAGGCTAGACTTGAAGGTCTAGTTGTAGACCATGAACCAGAGCATTAGCATTTAGTGCTGTGTTTTAAAAAATTGTATTATAATAGTAATAATTATAGTAATAGGTCCCATTTAACTATTATTTAGGCATTTTGCATAAATTTACTTAATCTTAAAAATCTTACAAGATTAGGATTATTGATTCTCTTTATATGAAATGAGGAAGCTGAGGGTTAGAAAAATGAAAACATTCCCAACTAGCTTGATGCAGATAGAGAGGTTAATTAGAGGTCAAAAAGAGGAAAGTTGAATGAGGTTTTTCAACTCTATGACTACCACATTTATTCTCTGAACGTCTGTGCTTCAATATTGATCTCCAGTTAATCACAACGATAGACTAATATACAAATAGATGGGACTCACAGGGCTTCTGCAAAGTAGGTCCGGAGAAAATGCTGTGTGAGGAGAAGGGGCATGCCGTGATAATCTAATGGGAAATAGGAAGTTAGATGGGAGTAAAAGCAGCTGGTAGATATACTAGGCATTTCCTCCAGTTATAATACCCTTGAATCTTAATGGCACTTGCTTGAAAGTAGTTGTGATCTATCTTCAGATATGCAGATTAGGAAATAAGGTTTAGAGAATTAAATGACACTAGCAGTGAGTGGCCTCACACAGAGCGTGGATCTATATTATCTTTTTAAAAATAGAGAAAAATTAACCTCTTGTGGACTTATTATCTAGTGAGAGCATTAGCATTGACTCATGAAATGACTGTTAGAATAGCTAGGGAATGGAAAGTACCGATATCACCATTCTGGTTATTTATGATTATCCCCATCACCACCTATTGCTCTCTTTTCTTCAAGGTCTATCAATGTGGGCCTTGCTTCTCTCCAAAAGTGAATCTTTACCCACTGCTGAATAAAACCTCTCTTTAGAGGGCAAGGAACGTTGCTACTACAAGTGAGGAATATTCAAGCAGCATCTTTAGCTATATGAGAATAGTGGCATGTACTGAGTTAGGATACTGGGGTAGCCCTAAAACTGCCCTCCTCAAAACTCCAGCTGTAGGCAGCATACTTGGCCGATGACCTCAGCTGCTACACTCTAAGTATTTGCACAGGTCTCACATATAAAGCACTGCTTACCACTGGCCTCTCTAAGCCAATGACTAAGCCTGGTAGACACTGAAGCGGGCTGGTTGCTGGGAGAAGACAAGGGAGTCCTCTGATTGGCAGCCTTGGCTCCAACACTCACTGGATTTACCAAAACTTTCTTAGAAAAGACCTGCAGTCTAAGAGGTTTGTAGTAGGCTCACCAAATGTACCATTTGAAATGGGACAGAAAACAGTATTGTCCCGTTTCAAATGGTATGTATGGTCAGCCTAGTCTCACTGGCCTAAATTTAAGGTGTCAGCCGTGACCACACATATACCATTGGAAACGGGACAGTGCTGTTTTCTGTCCTATTACCAATGGTATATATGGTCAGACTAGTTCGTAGCCACTCTTCCTTTTCCTCTGTTCCATAGGAGTTAACCTGCATTGAGATCTGATGGTATATCCACAGTCTCCCCCTCCCCATTTTATTTTTCTCACAGGACTTTCCCCTCATAAATCACTTGTTGGGATCTACTTTTAACAAAAACAAACAAAAAAACATAAAACCATGACACTATTTATAGATTTCCCAATATTTTATTCTTTATCTCCAGGTGACATTATCTTTGACAATTCATTTGGGTCTCTATTTTTATGCCTAATTGGAAAAAGACAGAGTTGTAGTAGAAGACTCTCCTGATTGCTTTTATTCTATGATCCTAAAGCTATCAAATGCTATTTATAATATGGATTATCACATTGTTTCTTATATTTCAGTGTTAGATCACAGGGTGCTAAATGGTTATTCTATGTGTAAATTATTTCTTAATCTAAGAACAAATATTGTTTTATCAAAGAGTAAATATTGCTTTGATTTTGGTTCATGGGTATCAACACATTGCAATACAACAAAGGCAACAAAAATATATCTTTATCATTAACAGTTCTGATCCAGAACTACTTATATAATTTTAGAATAAAGCATGAAAGGTCTAATTGCCCCCCAAATTAAAATACTTTAATTAAACAAAATTATATGTCTATTATCACCATCAAAAACCAACTTAAAATTCAACTATTTTCTTGTTAGTTTTGAACAAGTGGCAATAGTAGCAAAGTTTTAAACCCAATCATCATGATAAAAAACACAATCTTACTCTGAAGTAGATTGCTTCTTCCTAAGTCAATACTTGATTCTTTAGAGGCACAATAGTTGTATTATTCACCTAAATGACAAATAGAGCAAATATAGGATTTTTAATACAGAAAAGGAAGGTTATGGCATTTGTGCTACAACTATAAGAAGCAAGTTATTGTTTGTCCTTAATGAAGAGGTGAACACTGACAATCCATCTTTATCAATGGAATGGGACTTGAGCCTGAAAATCCACTAGATTTAATCTAAAATGGAGTGTTGAGATTTTCCAAAATCTCTTACATATTATCTCAGTGTAGGACCATTTTTTTAATAATCTTGCTCTAAGGCTATGATCAATGAGAACTTTAAGAAGGGTTTAGTGGTGATGATAGGATTTTCTTCTCTTGAAAAATACCACACTGGGGGAAAATGCATTAACAGAAGGGAATTTTTGAAACTTGTTACTTGATAAAATGCTACATGTTTGAGACCTTTGTTTTCAAAAGCTTAATAAAACCCCATTTTCAAGGTATGAGTCTTGCTACAATGGCGTGTTCAACCTTGATATAGTACAAGAGCTGAAACAATAATCATTCCAGATTGTGAGGTGTCCCAAATGAAAATACAATGAAATCGTGTTGAGGTAGTTTGTTAATAACATGTTTATTTAAATCCATCTTGGCTGGCTATGAGACTTACATTCAAATTTTATTAAAATAGTTCACATTTTAAGCATTTTTATCACATTTGTAGATTTGTACACATTTGGGTTCTATTCAAATGAACCTAAGGAGAAAACAGATGTATCATTAGTGTTCACGGAAATCAAGTCCAGTAGTAAAACCACTCCTGCTGTCTCAGTTCTATTTGTGATCAGATTAGCTGTCACTTCAGTTAGAAGAAAACCAATTATGAACATATTAGCCATCTTTCCAAATCAAAGTCAAAATAGGCACACAGGGATATAGTGCCAACTGCATTATTTCTAGGAATTCATACCACTCCTCAACCTCAGGGTGAAAGCTGAAATATTTAGTACTGCCATACCAACTCAGTCTCATTTAGTGAGTTGCACTTAGATTTCAGCAATTACCATGAACATTTTGAATTTTGATAAAACCAAATATGGGTGGCCAAGCTTCTGTCATTTTCATTTTGAAATCCATTTGTAAAGTAAACCCAGTCTTCTGCCTTTCAGTGGGTAGAGCTGGACTCACTAAATGTTTATGGACAAGGGTTCCATTTCAACCCAAATATTCTTCGCTAATGTACTTCTACCATATACCATAGTGACAACACCTCTCTCTCTCTCAAAAGCAAAATACATATATACATATATATTTTTATGAATACATATATACATACATAGTGTTCACATTCTTCAGTTCTGTTACTGAGCAGATTCTTCATTTGGAAAGCATCTTATCTTTCTGATACCAGCTGCATTTTAATTCACATCAAAATATTTTTTCCAATAAAATAGCATAGTCTAGGAAGGGCTGAGTTCCTTGCTCTTATTTATTTGCACTCCCAATTGAACATTTTAAAGTCTTAGTGGTCATTTACTCATTAAAAAAATGTTTTCTTTTTGAAAGAAATCTTACTACATCCCTGCTAGCACTTGGCTTTGGTTACTATCATGGTCATATGAATTCATCATGACCTCCCATTTATTCATCCTCTCCATTTCTTTCTTATTCTCGTCACGTTCTCTTTATTGCTTGCTTGCTTTTGCCTTTCTCCCAATATTGCAAAAATTTTCATGCCACAGTTCTTCCTCACTTTCTACTAGCCAATGATTTTTTCCCCAAAACCCTGGCTTTCACTACTATCCATCCTAGGATTTTATGGCTAGTAAGACTGTTTCTTTTATTACTCTAAAAATATCAGCATATTACAAACTCCATTAATTATCCATTCTCACGTCCTACTCACTCCTCAAAAAAGCAGAAAACTCTCAAATTAGACTTCTTTTGTTATAATTGTTATTATTAGTAGAGTAGTAGTAATAGTAGCAGTAGTATTAGCAATAGTAATAGTATTTACATATTTGGAGAATATTAAAAAGTAAAAGAAAATTGCCATATAGTTTACAGATATAATTGCATTTAATGGAAATAATAGCATCACCTAATTAAACAATCCAGTAACC
The DNA here is from genome assembly GCA_004027555.1 of Craseonycteris thonglongyai. Taxonomy (NCBI): domain Eukaryota; kingdom Metazoa; phylum Chordata; class Mammalia; order Chiroptera; family Craseonycteridae; genus Craseonycteris; species Craseonycteris thonglongyai. The sequence continues at coordinate 2,033 of PVKE010027775.1, read as the reverse complement.
TGGAATTCTCTTTAGACTTAAGACAATTAGACTAAAGGTGGCATATTGTCCATTGATTGCATTCCATATATAGTTATGTTTTCTTTAGCTACAACATATCTTTCAAAAATCAGAAGAGTTTACAAATATATATAGAAATTGTCTTTGTGTGTATGTGTGTAAAAATTAGTAGATTTGGCTACATTTGGCCCAGACTTCTATATGGCTTCAACTGACAAGGGGCTGCCCTCTTTAAGAAGAGTACTCTTCCCCCCTTGCTACAGTTTGCCATTCTGTATCATTCTATCCTCTACTTCCCTCAGCATATTTCCTGTCTAGACCCAGGAAGCATTTGAGTTTTTGAAGAGTGTTTAATTCTTTTATGTTATTCGTTGCATCTACTTGACCTTTAAGTGCTGGCAATTTTATCCTCTGAATCAAGTCTTGGCAAACTTTTTCTTAAAGGGGCCAGATAGTAAATATTTTAGGCTTTGCAGACCTCTAAGGTCTCTGTTGAGACTTCTCAACTCTACTGTGATAGTTACAGAGCAGCAAAGACAATATGTAAATAATTGGGTATGACTGTATTATAATACGGCTTTAATTATGAAAACAGGCAGCAAACTGGATTTGGTCCACGAATGGTACTTTGCTTAATCCTGCTGTAGATGATTATATGCCCAAGTGTTTTGTCCAGAACACTAGATCCATGAAAAGCTCTATGAAAAAAAGTTTCCTTTCAGAATGAAATATACACCTATCAGAGGCTTAAATTATGGGGAAAAAATGGTGCTATGCACTGGTGTTCACCTTTGTTTGCCTATAAAATTCCCAGCCATATTGGACTACAAAATCTGTTTTCAATTTACTAACTTTTACTATCTCAAAGTACAACTTGAATCATGTTTCAGTGGAAATTTTGAATTCATCACCACTTTGCCTTCTTCACTGCCACTTACCTGGTCCAGTTCCTCCAGACCTGTTTCCCTCCACTTCTTTTAAAATTGTGCAGATTCTATGCACCTCAGTTTTTCTATCTGTAAAATGGAATGGAAAGAGGCAACTATAACATTGTATCACAAACATTTATGAGTATCAATGCAGCAGTATCTAGAAAATATTAAGCATAAATAACGGTCACTAAATAATAGCTAGGGGATAATAATGGTAGGGGTAGTGGCTATATGTAAAGTTTGAGAGCCTTTGGGCAACTGAGATATTACCAACAAGGATGTAGTATTTCATGGCATTTTGGGGCTTAAAATTATTTTTAAATGCATAATTCTACTCAGTCCTCATTTACACCTTAGTCATCTGTTTATGTGTTCTCCCAAGCACAGCAACTCAGACATGATATGAATTCAACTGTTAGACAATATTGACAAGGTCACTGATTTCAAGGAACTTATATTCTGGAATGAAAGACAGATGGTAAACCAACCAATACATAAAGTTAATGATTGTGTATTATGTTGAGGATTCTGCAGGTAATAAATGAGGTAATAGAGTAGAGGTTAAAGGGTGATTTGCTATGGAATTTAGATAGCAGAGCTCCTTGACTTGTCTCCACATGTGTATTATTATCCTAATATATCAGATGTCAATAGTGGCTCTGGGGTTGGACCAGCAACGTGGTCCAACTAAGAGGGCCCCAGGAAATTCCTGGAACATATTTTAAACTGAACCCAAGAGAAATCATCTTCAGAATCCTTATTGAATTTATTTTTATTAAGACTTGGGGATTTTAGTAAAGAGAAGAGTAGTCTTCTACCATAGACTGTTGGTAGAGGAATGAAAAGTAGTGGTTAGAGCAAAACAACACCAAAAGGACCTGAGGCTAAATTGTTTGTTAAATGCAATAGTGCAAGTAGCAAAAACAACTTGTCCAATGCTTTCTTCAATATTTATTAACAGAACTTTGTGGAACAGAATATATACCAGGTTATTGCAATATACTGATTGAAATTAATAGGCTTTCCCATCCAACCAGTGCCATGAATGATTGTTATGTTCTTTGCCCGTATGACTGTTTTACAGCTCAAATAAAGTAGAAT
>PVKE010027774.1:0-21377 GCA_004027555.1 Craseonycteris thonglongyai | reverse complement strand
ATGGTTTGGTGTTTACCTGGAGAGGAGGGAGGAGGGGGGAGGGGGGAGGGAAAGTTGTGGAGGGAGGGGGGAGTGGGCACTAGATATAAGGTGATGGAAGGGGAACTGATACTGAGTGATGGACACATAATACGATGCATGAATGATGTGATGTGGACTTGTACATCTGTAAACTATCTAATTGTTACCAACCAATGTCACCTCATCAAATTTAACAAAAAATTTAAAAAAAAAAGGAAAAGGGACATCAGATGGTAATGAAAATGGGGAGCAGCAAGAACTCTCATTCATTGAGGGTGGGCATGCAAAATGACAGCCACTTTAGAAGGTAGCTTCTCAGGTTCTTCCAAAACTAAACAAACTTTTACCACATGATCCAGCCATTACACTTCATGGTATTTACTCAAATAAGTTGAAATGTATATCCCAACAAAAATTGCACATGCATGTTAATAGCAAGTTTACTCAGAATTGCTAAAACTTGAAAGCAACCAAGATGTCCTTCAATAGGTGAATGGATAAACAAACTGGTCATCATACAATGGAATACTATTCAGCAACAAAACAAAAATTTTTGTTTTCAAGCCATAAAAGGCAATGAAGGAAACTGAAATGCATATTGGGAAGTGAAAGAAGTCAGTCTGATATGGCCACACAAAAAGGCAAAATTATGGAGATAATGAAAAGATCAGTGGTTGCCTGCGGTTTCAGGGGAGGGAGGGTCAGCACAGAGAGTACTTACCGCAGTGAAACTATCCTGTCTGATATAACTGCCATAGTGGCTACATGACCCATATCTGTGAAAACCCATAAAGCTATGAAACATGAGAGTAAATTCAAATGTAAAATACGAACTTCAGTTAATAATGTATCATACTGACTTTTAACAGATGTACCACACTAATGCAAGATGTGAATAACAGAAGAAATCACATGTGTGCTCAAGATGTGTTGGGGGTGTTAAGGGGACATATGAAACTCTCTGTACTCTCCACTTAATTTTCTTAAATCTAAAACTGCTCTCAAAATAAAGTTTATGAATTAAAAGAAAAAAAGAAAGAAAAGAAAAAATAGAAATTGTCCTGAATTTTCCATAGACAGATACTGTGCTGATACCAGAGAATACTGAACATATAGAAAATAAAAAGTTACCTACTTTCTTATTCATGTGCTGACATTTTTCTGGAAATCAACAGGATGATGGGGGAAAAGGGGTTAGAAGTAAAACTCAAGGATGGAAGGCAGGGGACTAGAGAAAGGAAGGAAAGACCTAAAAGAGGATGGTAGGAGACAAGTGGAATTTTTTCATTTTACCACCTTCGTTCCGAATGTATTGTGGTCTCAGAACTAAAATTCTAACTTGATAGTTGGCAGTTATTAAACAGAATGAGTTGGCAATATTTTAATCTATTTTTCCCCCTTTGAGCCACCGATCCATTTTATAGCAACCTGTCATCATTGACTAACTGCCCACTGCTTACCTGGAACCAACAGGGGATACTGACAGATGTATTAGCATTGAAAATGAAACACGACACCCTAACAACTTCATGCCTCGCCATGCCATGCTTGGGGTCTGTAAAAGGTTTCCCAACCCCTGGTTGTTATGATTAAAAATGATCCTAGAGTTTGAATTCCCATAGATTCTGCTAAACAAAGTCTTTTCTGTAGTTAATTCAAAATGTCACCCATAAGATAAAGGTAACAATGTAATTAGTAGTATTCACTGCACTCTACATGAGGATAATATTTTAAAGGTGTGATTTCTAGAAACTAACATGTTCTTTACATATCGGAGTTTCAAACTATAAGTCAAATTCTCCATTTTATCCTAAAAATATACTACACGAAAAGGCAACTCAAGGACATGCAACTCACTCTTCTTTTAATCTTCTTTAATGCTGTGGCATTTATAATCTTGAATAACAGCAACTCCTGGTATTCATGTTCACTAAATTTTGCAAATGTATATCATATATATAAGAAATTGTGTCAAAATATTTTCAGGTCTACAAGCCATTTACTTAATCATTCAACACACAAGTGTTAAGAATTTTCTTGTGCCAAGGAACATTCTAGTGCTAAGAAGTGGGCATAAAAGAGTAAGACACAGTACCTGCCCTCAAGGTATCACAAACTTGGAAGAGGGAACTGACATAAAATTATTCTACTGATTACATACCTTGTAATAGGAACTCTGATCGGTGACAACCAAGCATGTTTAGGACCCAGAGGACCTACCTGTACATTTCCCAGGACAGAACATACTTCCATGAAGAGTTTTTTCCCAAGTGAAGAGAATAAGGTACTTGACAAGAGAAACAAGAGTTTTTCAGACAAAGAGAATTCTCTATGTGCTACTTAGACTGTCCTTAGACTCTAAGAAACCAAGGCAGGAAAAGAAGCAAAGGTTAAGACTTAGGAAAATAGGTAAATACAGAGTGAAGAAAGGTGAGGCCAAGGGCAGAGGCTTCTTTTTTTTTTAAGGTAAGTTACTGAGAAGTTAAAGGGTTTCCAATACAAGAAGGTTTCAGATTTGCAGTAACCAAAAAAATCCTTACTGTTCCCTTTAGCATGACTAAATTCTAGGTAGGTTTCTTCTTGACTACAGGTTCAATCTCCCTTTTCTGAAGAGTGTTTACTTTAGAAGACTTTCCATTGTAAATTCTTTCTCTGCCTCCTTTGAGATGGTTATCTTTTCCCAACCTTTTGCCTGTTTTATAACCCTAAATGTCTTTCTCAAAAACCTGGAAGCCACTCCTTTGAAATATAATCCTCAAAGGAAGGTAGTGTCCTATCTTCTAGTCTCTATGATTGGGTAGGAACCTAACTAATTGTGCTGTGAAGTGGCAGCAAACACAGATAGCCTACTTAATCACATTGACTAACCTCCACCACAATGTCCTTAACTACTTTTCCTTTTCTTTTAATGGTTAGATTTATTGGGGTGACATTGGCTAGTAAAACGTACATAGGTTCCAGGTGTACAATTCTATAGTTCTTTGTCAATGTGTTACATTATGTGTTCACCACCCAGAGTCAGCTTTCTTTCCATCACCATATATTTGGCTTCCCCTCCCTCCCCCACCTCCTCCCTACCTCCTCTCCCACCCACCTCCTCTCTTACACTCAGGTAACCACTGAACTATTGACTATGTCCATGAGGTTTTGTTTCTTTGTTGCTTTCAGTTTTATATTCCACACATGAGTGAAGTCATATGGTCCTTAGCTTTTTCTGTCTGGCTTATTTCGCTTGTCATGATGATGTCAAGTTCCATCCATGTGGCTGCAAAGGCAGTATTACATCTTCTTATAGCCATTGTATAAATGTACCACAGCCTTTTCCACTAACTCACTCCAGTGCTTAAAAATTCTCCCACCTGCTGTTGTTAGAGCAGAGCTGAGTTCACTTCCTTCTTCCTATTGCAATACTCTTGAATAAAGTCTTCTTGCCTGTTCAATTTCTACTGCAATTTTTCTTTGACAACAATTTACAAAAAACATTGGCAGAGATATGAAAGACAAATTAATGGAAGACAAGATGGGTGGCAGAAAGGTGTGTGAGGAAACTATAGCAGTATGCTAGATGAGCCATGGTGAAGTCTAGAATAAAGAAGTGGCTAATGATAAGAAAAGAGAAACATATCAGAGAAATATTAAAGTCAAAGAACCAACATGATGATGAACTGAATGGTGAGAAGAAAAAGGAACAGGGTGACTCAGAATTGTTTAAGGCAGACATGGCAGTTATAAACTTTTTCTGACTTGCCTGATGCCACAGTGAACCTTGAGGCCTGCTGAGCTAGAGAGAGTGCAAAAAACAAACAAACAGAAAAGGCAAGAGAGAAGGAAGAAAGAAAGAAAGAGGGAAGGAGAGAGGAGATATGTATTATGAATATAAAATAGGCTAAACACATTTCCTTGAGACAAAACAGGACATTGGAATGACAAAAATGGTAGGGGCTTATGAAATATTCCATATTCACATAAAAGACTACAACAAAAGCTTTACTACATAAAAATACTGAGCTAACAATTTTTCTTCAGTGACAGAACTCATACAAAAATTTAGGTAGGCATAGAGGAGGTCTGTATTTCACCATGATCATACTATGAATATTTCTCCGATGAAGTAATCTTACACAGTAAATTTTGGTCTTTCAACACCTTATCATAAAACTTCTCACATTCCATGACACAATTTTGTTTTACAACTAATATAGCCCTTATTGTCTTGACACTTAATCTAGATTTTAAGTCTGTAAGAAACCAAAAAAAACCCACCTAAACTCACTGCAAAAGAACATGGAAAGGGGCACAAATGAATAACACTAATTTATTGCATATAAAACACACACACAAAAGTAATAAAAAATCTATATGTCAATGAACTACTTATAGAATATCACATGAGCAATAAAAAATCCATATGGCATACCACAGTGAACACTCTCATGCAGGACTGCAGTGGCCAGACTGCAAAATATCGTAAACATACACCACAAAAAAAAAAAAGAAAAAGGAACGAACACCCTGACTGCTATCACAAGCCAGCATATGCTAATGTCCCATGGAGAGTTCTGCCGTAATAAAAAAAAATAGCTAACAGTTTGTGGAACCAAAATGTGAGTCTGAAAAGTCTGAGTCAAACTGAATGTAGGGCAGAAAGAATCTTTATGGACAGAATGATGGTAGAAATAACAGTAAGACTCATAGTCACTGCATCTCACACTCCTAACCTGATGGAAGCAACCAGCCAGGTGAGCCCATTCAGTAGTTTCTGTGCATTGAGACCCTCCTGGCTCCCACACACTGAACAAAGCTTAACCTCCACCTCTTGAATTCCCTCCTGCTACAGACAAGCAAGTGGGTGGTATCTGATCGTCACTAGCTCAAGAAGCCTGGCCCTGACTGAATAATGTAAATAGAACTTCCTTTTTCATCACACTACTAGTTTTACTGCATGCATTGACTAGCATAGAGCCTTATGATAAATAAGCAACTCGCATTGCTTTTTACAAAATTTTTAAAAACGACAAAATTGACATTTATATTAAAATGACAGGACAATTGGAAAATATGAAGGAAAAAAAAATGGTACTGTCCTGTTTAAAACGGTATGTATGGAGGACGTCAGCATGTCCCCACAGGCTGAGTTCTTGCCTTGCAACCGTGAGATCTGGGGACAGAATCCCAGCCCTGGCCCATGTAAACCCAAATGCTGAACTGCAGCACAACTGGTAACTGCCAGGATGGCTTGGTGGTGAAGGTGCTCACATCCCGTGCAGGAGGCCCCCAGTTCTGTTCCTGCCCGCGTGGCCCCACAGCCACCTGTGTGGAATGAACCACACCACAACTAATGATGTGCAACCATGGAGACTGCTCTGGGCCCTCCTCCTTCTCTCCTTCTCTCCTTCTCTCTCTCTCTCTCTCTCTCTCTCTCTCTCTCTCTCTCTCTCTCTTTCTCTCTCTCTCCTCAGTTTAAAAAAATACATATGGTCAGCCTAATATAAAAGTAGGTGGCCCTCCAAACATGCATGCCCAGGAAGAAAAAGGAAGTGGTATTCGTTGTCAACAGCCACCAAAGGGCAGAGCAGCATTCTGATAGGCCACCAGCTGAGCACAGTACAATGTAGAGGGGAAAAAAGTAAGTGGCCCTCATAATGATGGATAACAAAGACCACTTATAAAGACCAGTCATAAATGTCCCAGAAAACAATGATAATGCCTAAGTTATCTGACAGGGGCTTGTGCGTTAGAAGGCTACAATGCTGTTACAGGCAGAAATGGGGAGAGATGTCCTCACGCCCGGAACACCAAGAGCAGAGGGAGGACGGAGGAGGAAAGGGTGCTGTAACTTCCCCGACACCCATCACACGCCTAGACTGCAGCACCTCAGGAACTAGGAATTAGTAACAGATCCTCCTCTTTTTCTCTTTCCAGTCCTTAGCATACAGGACACAGTAAACAGAAAAGCAGAAATGCGAGAGAAAAATCCAGAAACAAAGAAGATGGTAAAGCAGACTTCTGAACAAAGATAAAAAGAGTCAGATGAAAAACACAACCCAATTGTGGCTGACATGTTCAAAATTGCGTGTTTTCTTTTCTCCTGCTTCTGATGAATTTGGTTCTTGTATTACCAGTGATAAACCAGGGGAAAGTAAGGTGAAAGGTCCAATATTCTCTTCTAATAAATAATAAAAACCAAATGCCTAGATCAAACAGTTCTATGAAATGTCATCATCTTCTAATTTAATATAAAAGTTTATAGACAGCGATATAAATTTCTATTTTTGATGAAAGGTTTACATTTTAATGAAGATTCCTAAAGTCACGTATGATGAAATTCTAGGACAACAAAATGATTTATAAATTTCCTTGGAGTTCATTCCCAGTGTTAAATGTGGCAAAAGCTTTTTTTTTTTTTTTAAAGATTTATTTTAATGTTTTGACACAGACACAGAGAGAGCCAGAGATAGAGACAGACAGAAGGGGAAGGGCCCAGAGCAGTCTCCATAGTTGCACATCAGCAGTTTTTGACATGGTTTTGTTCCACACAGGTGGGCAGGGACTATGCAGGATGGGAACCAGGCTGGGGGCCTCCCACATGGGAGGCACGACCCTTCGAGCCAGGGTCCAAACCGGAGAGAGAGAACTGAACTGGGGGCCTCTCGAATGGGAAGCACACCCCAGTTCAGCATGTGGGTCCACACGGGCTGGGACCAGGATTCGATCCTCAGTCCCCGGGATTGCAAAGCAAGTGCTTAACCCACTGAGCCATCCTGGCTTCCTTGGCAGAAGCTTTTGACTGTGAGGTTCTAGAATGCACTTGTCAATAGCTACATTTATCAGGAAGGTTTTCTTTGCAAAATTCCTAGATACAGGACAGAACCACCACAGATAATTTCATGGCCTGGCCAGCCAAATAAATGTGAAAGTCAAATGAAATATTAAGCATCCAAAAGCAAAGATTCATAAGCTGTACTCAAAGTTTAAATATTCAGAACAATGGTTATAAACACGGGTTCAAATCTCTTTTACAATTTAAAAATCACACTGTCCGTTACATTGTATGGTAATGGGCAAGGTCATCAACAGTGAGATGCGGGGCACACATTAGTCATGCAACTCTAAATTTCTGAGTTGATTGGATACATGTTGAGAATCAATGACAGAAAGATTTCTTAAAATCTGCTAAAGGGGCCTTAGCCTCTCTCTGGAAGCAAAAAGATTAAACAAATCATGCCGAGACAGCTGCCACATAGCAATGTGAAATAGGGCAGTTGTAAGCAAGCACATCCTAGCACCTGCCAACCTCAGCAACTCTCTGACTCTGCCTATCAGTGACTCCAGAGGAGTGGCAGGGGACCAGGGATTCAGGAAACGCACTAAGTATTAGGAAAGAGTGCTTTCCATATGTATGAGCTATGAAAGACTTGCCCCTTTTACTGTGAAACTAGCACAAAAAAATCTGCTTTTGAGTCAATCTGTAAAGAGGTAATTTTCAGACCAGCACATATTTCTATTCTTGGTTCTAGTCAGGTCAATCTCTTTACTGATAAATTGAAACAATATATAGAAATGTCCATTTGTTGAAGATGAAACTCTGGACTTCAGTGTTAGGCTAGAAAAAGCCTGAAATTCAGATTGCTTTGCATTCCGGTTTCCAAATTCCAAATGGAGACTATTTGGCTTGATAATAGTTCACATCAAAAAGAACTTCTAAGAAAATGTCAACAATATTAACACGTTCGGTTTTACTTTTTTTAGATAATTCTGATACATCTCAAGAAAGTAATTAACTTACATTCCATTTCCCTGAATGTGGAATAGTAGGGAGGTTAGGCCAAAGGATAAAAAGAGAGAAATCTGGAGGTTAATGATCATAAGAGCCTAATCCCCAGTACCTAGAACAGTACTTGGTGCATAGTAGGTGTTTAATAAACAGCTGTTAATAAAGTGAATGCATGAACTCAAGGATTTTGGTGTGGGGGTGGTTTCTGATTGCCCTTCATTAAAATGTCAGGTGCTGAGTACAATAGACGAGATGGCGCTTTCAGAACGGAAGATCCCCACCCAGGCCCCTGAAGGCATGGAGGCCCACGTTCCCTCAGCGGCCAGAAGTGTTGGCCCTGCTGAGAGCTCACAGCTTCCGTCTCCAGGAAGGAAGCTGCCTCACTCAAGGTTTACTCTATCCCCGTGGGCAGATTGTCCTGTGTCCAGAACTCCTTACCTCAACTGGAGTGACTCTAAACGGCCATCCAAGATCCACATGTCCCTGGGGATTCCTCTGTGGAGACCGCATCACAGCTTAACTTCTTTCGTTACCCAGGCCTATGCTCCTCCCTTTTCACAGCCATGGGCCCCTCTTGGAGAATCCCACCCATAAAACTCCTACACATAAAACTCAAAAGTGGCAGAGTCCATCCAGGAAACCAACCAATCGTAACAGCTACGATCCAAATGCTTTTTAAAGACACATTTCTGTAAGTGCATAGCTATGGCTTTACAAAGGAGAAGGGCTGTGTACTAGAAAGTATACTGGCTTAGGAGAGAGAAGATGTGAATTCGTATTAAAATCCTGTCATAGCTCTGTGATCCTGTGTGAGGCAATCTTTCTAAGTGTTCCTGGGATAATGCATGTGGAGAATGGATAGCCTATATGAACCATGAAGCACTAGGCAAACACTAGGTGTTATTATGCATTGCACGTAATGTCCTGACTCTGCCGTGGCTGGCATTAACATAACGAATAAAAAAGTAACACTTCCATACAAGGCTCTTAGAAGAAAGTCTAAAGAGAAACCTATTATCTGAGTTGATATCCCAGAGTTCTCAACCTGGGAAGGTAACAATAAAACAGATGAGGCTGGTATATAAACAGTAAGAATTAGTCATTAGTGTGTGTGTGTGCACACATGCGAGCATAGAATGAACCAATGAAAAGGAAAAACCTTTTTTGCTAGCAATGTGAGGATATACCTGCAATTGGTTGTTCTTAATACCAAAGGCTATGTTTTAACAATAAAAGATGAATCAAATATCATTATCAATTCTTTAAGATGATTTCCTTGCAGGAGACCTAACATTAGCATCTAATACCACACAGCTCTGGAAGCAGTTCTTTTCTTGTAAACAATTCAAGGCTTTGGATCATAAACAGAAGTAGACCACAAAGAAATTTATATTAAAAATAAGATCGTCATCTTTCAGCCTAATACTCCCCTTGCATCTGAATCGTTGAAGTTAGAAGACAGAAAGCACAGTCATTTATAAGCCAGGGCCCCCAGGAGCAGAGGAGTTGTCTTTGTGCGTCATGACAGCTAATGAATTCAGTGATTCATATCTAAAGTGCTGCTCAGCAGTTCCTTAGACATGGCCACTCATGGTCTCGCCCTTTGAATTGACTTCCAAACTTTCTCCTCTCTTCCTGAACACGGTGTGAGCTAGCGGGCTTGCTTCTTATTTCAACGAGTAGGTCAGTAATCAGAACAGAACTGCTGCTTCTCCCCAGTACCAAACCCCTAAGTCTACCTGCCTCTGTCCCCACTCCTCTGCCTTCCCACTCAGGACTCTGGACACCCTGCCCCCAGCCCTCCGCTGTGCAGGACACCCCAACCCCACCGCCCAGGGGCATTGCTCCAGCAGCTGTCCCTCTTGCTCCTGAACCATGTTCTCCCTCTCCAGGGGATTGGTCGCATCGGCATATACACATCAGCATACACAGCTGTACTGCTCTACCATTGGAAAAAAGACTCTTCCCTTGATCTCTTTTCAGCCACCACCTCATTATTGTCTTCTCCTTTACAGTGGAACACCTTAAAGGAGCAGTCTATGGGAATCACTTCCTTTGCACCCATCTGCACACGAACCCACTCTATGCACCTTCAGCTTTTCACTCTCCTGCCTCTTGTGAGGTTACTCATGACCACCCTCTCTCCCAATCCAATTTCCATTGAGTATGCACCTTACTCCACTTCTCTGGAGCATTTGACACAGTTGTCACCACTTCCATAAAACGTTTTTTCTTCTCTTGGGTTCCAACCAAAAAGCTCTCCTGTTTCTTCTAGCTCACTGTGTGCTTCCTCTTGGTCTCCCTTGGGCCCTGGACATCTTCCCAACCTCTCTGTTTACCAAGCCACTGAGGCCAAACCCTCAAGAGCGAGGCATCCTCAGGTCACTTGTTCTCTTGCAGAGGACAGCTAACCCACCATCGGATCCTATCGGCATCATCTCCAAAACAGATCCAGAATCCAGCTCTGTAAGTGCCTCAACTTCTCTCACCTCTCCCTGAGAATATCTTATTAGCCTTGTATCCAGTGACCCTACACCTTTGCAACTCGACCATCAATTTTCCACTCAGTGGCTAGAATTATTCAGAAGAAATGGAGGCAGGCATGTTACTACACAACTTTTCAAATAATTCCAGTACCTGCTCAATACACTCTGAATGAAACCCAAAGCCTACTCCATGACCTACAAACTCCCTCCATGTGCTGTCCCTTCCCTATAGCTTCCAAAGCATTTCCAACCCCACTCCACCCAATCAACCAGGTTCCAGCCACATGAACATCCTTGTTGGTGAGTAGCCTCTCCAAGGATGCTGGAGTTGCTTGCTGTTCCCTCTGTCTGGGGACCTCTTCCCCCAGAAATCCACATGCTCGCTCATTCTTTACTCTTAGGTCTCAACTTACATGTCAGCTTTTCACAAAGTCCCTCCCTAGAATCCCCTGTCACTTTTTTCTTTATTTCCTTTAAATCACTTTACTGCTATCTTATCTTATTCATCCATCTGTCTCTCTTATTGGAATAGAAGCTCTATGAGAGTGGGCATTTATCAGAAACTCCATTACTTGAAATAGTACCAGAAATATGGTAAGTGGTCAGTGAATATTTGTTGAGTGTATGAAGAGAACCTTTATTTGGGGGTGGAGAGAGGCCCAGAAACAGAAACTTGTCCAACAAACCAGAACATGATAAATTAACGTAGAGTCCGTTTAAATCCAGCATTTAAAATGGGACTGTGAAAGATTTTTAAATGAATGTGCTATTAAAGGTATTTTATAGAAGAAAATAAAAAATACCACTTAGAGGAAATAGAGAGCATAGTGATTAAGTATGGAGAATGCCAGGCCCTTGGACAGTTCCCGTTTTCTGTGTCTCAGTTGTTCTCATATGTAAAATGGAGATAACAATGTTACCATCACAGGGAGATATGCAGATAATTATATTACATGATATATAGAGAAAGGCTATTTCCTGGCTCACAGTAATAGTACAATACATTTAACTATTAATGTTTTGAATTATTACATTTTTAGTAAAAAATATATTATACAGACAAGACAGAAAAGAACAGTAAAAAAGAAATCTAAGTGTGAAACTCTGGATTAACAGCAACTCGTGAAAATAGGAATTGACATAAATATACTCGCAAAGGGGTGGACAATGCCCGTTAGGGGACAGACTGACATCATTTAACTCAGAGTTCAAAAGAAAATGCGGATCTCCTCCAAATGGAGGTCTAATCTCTACTGAACAGCATGGTTGTCAACTTGTTAAATGAGGGGGAAAGATTCAATTTTAGATGAAGCAATCAATATGGGAAAAAAATCAGTGTTTCTAGAAAACTCATGAAGCAAAATGCACTTACATGATTTTCCAGTGCTTGTACTCATTTTAATGAGTGATGCTGAAGTTTTAAAAACTTTACTAAGGAAGCATGTCAGGAGGAAAAAAATTAAATCCTACGTCATTCCTATCAGGTTAAGGATTTATTATAATATAATATAGTATGTTCTTAGAAAATACCTACTTTAACCACTGCATTTAGCAGATAAGGCTGAAAAGCATAAATGCATTGCCTGAGGTCAGACAACTAATTAAAAGTTCGATGAGCTTTTCTCATTCATGCTTATATATCCCACCCCTTCCTTTCGTTACTTAAATGACGTTTGCTAGGAAAATGGGTACACAGTGTTTCCGTGACCCTAGTGCAGTCCTCATCACATGAATAAAAAACTCCAGCCAGTCTAGGAGTATTTCTGTTTTGAGGTTTCTGGTTTTTCTTCCAGCACTGTTTGCTGAGATTAAGCTCTCAATAAATGTATATGGAATAAATGATATTGTGATTTTAGATTCCCAGTTTCATCTTTCAAGACCCAGCATTTAGCATGGTATCTAGCAGAGGATTGATGCAAATATATAGTTTGTGGAAGAATGGATGCATCAATAAGTGAATGAGTCCATAATTTTTGCATATTTATTAAACTGAGATTAAATATGAAAACTGAAAACAATGGAATATCCAGTTATCTGTCTCCCCCAGTGCGAAGATGGGTTTGACTTAGTGACACATTCACAAAAAAACAGCATAGGGAAAGGAGAAGAAAAAATAGTACTGTTACAGTGGAGAAATCTAGCAAATACAATCTTAACCAAGTGATCAGGTTACCATCAGCAGGGATGGTATGTGTATATCAGGTAACTGCAGGTAAGATGGGACAAGAAGAGTGTATCACCTCTGTAGTATTCTTTCCAGTTGAATCATGAGTAAAACAACAGGGAAAGGCAGATCAGGGCATGTTCTACAGAACAGCTGGCCAGCACTCCTCAAGACCACCAAGGTCAAGACAAAGAATGAAAGAAAGGAATCACTAAGATGCTGTCATAGACTAGAAAAGGCTGGGGAGACATGCCAACCCAATGCAATGTGATGTCCTGGACTAGATCCTGGAATAAAAAGTCCAGACTTTAATATGACAATAATAAAGCAATACTAGTTCCATTGATAAAGGTATCATGGTAATAGAAAATGCTTCACGGTGGGGAAAGCTGGGGGAGGGGTGCATAGAAAATCCCAGTAGTATCTTTGCAACATTTTTTTGTAAATCAAAAATTATTCCAAAATAAAAAGGTTTTCTTTAAAAAAAACTCAGCAATTGGGGAAGCTGGGATGGCTCAGTGGGTTAAGCGCTCACTTTGCAGCGCCAGGGACTGAGGATCGAATCCCGACCCTGGCCCATGTGGACCCATATGCTGAACTAGGGAGCTCCCCCAGTTCAGTTCTCTCTCTGTCTCTGTCTCTCTCTCTGTCAAAAACAATTAAAAATAAATAAATAAATAAATAAACAAACAAATAAATAAATAAATCCCTTTAAAAAAACTCAGCAATGGACAAAAGATGATGCAATTATGAGACTGTATCAAAACCTAAGAAAGAAAATTTGCTGGTAACTGGCAGATCATCAAATATGGGCATTCAGTGTTAGCATGTTCCAGAGGTTTAAATACCTGGCTACAGGAAGCCCGGATGGCTCAGAGGGTTAAGTGCTTGCTTTGCAGCCCAGGGGACTGAGGATCGAATACTGGCCCCGGCCCATGTAGATCCATATGCTGAACTGGGGTGTGTTGTCATGTGGGAGGCCCCCAGACCAGTTCCCACCCTGTGTGACCCCCTACTCACCCATGTGGAACAAAACCATGTAGAAAACGAATGACGTACAATTATGGAGACTGCTCTGGGCCCTCCCCCTTCTCTCTGTCTCTCTTTCTCTGTCAAAAACAATAAAATGAACCTTAACTACCTGGGCCATCATAGCAGTCTCTGGTACTAGTAGACACAATAAAAGTAAATAGAATGATTACTTATATATTCTTTCCATAATTTTTCATGTATTTATCAGTGTTTGCAATTCTATTTTTGAATGCGAGGAAGTGAGTTGGAGGGTGGTAGTTTGTTTACTGTGAAGTGAAAGCTTGAAGTGTGTAGAAGAGGTCAGCTGCTCCGAGCCTGACTTTTGAACCTGAGATTGAGGGGCGTTTGCGAGTTATGAGCCTTTAGCAGTAGCAACCACAAGAATCATAGCAACCATTTCCGGAGAGCTTGCTTATGTGCCCGACTTTGCATCAGGGGTTTCATATACAAGATTACATTTGACCCTCAGAACTCCATAAGGTTGCAATTATATTCTCATTATAGAGAGGAGAGATTTGGTTATCAGAGAAATTAATTTACTTTGTCAAGGATGCAAATGAGATGCAAATGCAAACATTTCTGACTCTACTAAGTCAGTAAACAAAAGACAGAAAAATTCCATTAAGTCAATTGCCTAGGGCACAATCCTAATTTCATTAGTCTTTACCAGAAAATTATATACTGGGATATTGTATATTATACATCCTATATACCAGAAAGGATCCAGTATACCGCACTAATGTACGCAAAAGGGCGGGTGAACGCTACATTTGTTATACAACAGTCATTTCCCTTCTGTCTTCACAGGCTCTGTCAGTTTTCAATTAGTTCTAAACTGGATTTTGCTTTTTGTTTTAGGCCCTAAATCTGTATGAATTATCATAGCAATTCAAAAGTGCTGGATAAGCTAATGCCAGAAGTAAACTTTAGCCAGCTAACGTGGGATAGAGTTAAATTTTGGCCAGAATCAAGTTGTTAGTTATAAAAATATATGTCATATATCAATGTTCTAGTTAGAAATGAACAAATTTTCAAAACTGATTATCCTTCGCTTAGATTATGCCAGGGAAAGGGAAGAATTCCTACCTCTTTCCCCTTCTCTAGTTCTTATAGCTGGACTAAAAATAAAATAAAATTAACACAAGGCTAGATTTAACAGGAGAAAAGCTAATTTAAAGCATATGCATAGGTGGTCATAATGTGATGCACAGATCATAAAATGAGGCTCAAATAAATGATTGAACTAGATAGCTATTTATATACTTTTTTGACAGAGAAACAAAAAATGTGTGAAGAACTGACAAGACAAAAAACAAGTTAGTGTCATTAGAAAAGAATCTACACAAGGTATAGGTGTTCATTAGTAAGGAATGCAAACAATGTCTGGGCTTGGGTACTAAATTAATGAAGAGGCAATATGGTTTGTTTACACAGACTCTTCGGCTCTGGGTTATTTAACTCTAATGATAAGGAAACATTCTATCTCTGGGTTCAGAGCAGGTATTTTTTACCTGAAAGATTTATCTTCTGTTTTGAGAAGCCAGTGCTTTTCTTGTGCTGGTAACTTTATGAGCAAGTAACTTTAATTCAATATCATCAATATGCCATTGTGGGATACTTGGGGGCAGCCTGTCTTGGGCCCTGACAACTACATGATTACATACTTTATTATGGTCTCATTGCTATACTTCTTTCAGATTATAGGAGTGAGTTTCTGCTGTCATTATTACAGATGTAAGATTTTTTTTT
Organism: Craseonycteris thonglongyai; assembly: GCA_004027555.1. Classification (NCBI taxonomy): domain Eukaryota; kingdom Metazoa; phylum Chordata; class Mammalia; order Chiroptera; family Craseonycteridae; genus Craseonycteris; species Craseonycteris thonglongyai. The sequence continues at coordinate 6,151 of PVKE010027774.1, read as the reverse complement.
AAGATTTATTTTATTGATTTTTGACAGAGAGAAACAGAGACAGAGACAGACAGAGAGAAGGGGGAAGGCCCAGAGCAGTCTCCATAGTTGACAGCATTAGTTTTCCATATAGTTTCACTCCACAGGCAGGCACAGGGCTGCACAAGGCAGGAACTGGGCCAGGAGCCTCCCACACAGGTCCTGGCAAGAACTGAACTGGGGGCACACCCCAGTTCAGCATGTGGGTCCGCATGGGCCAGGGCCGGGATTCGATCCTCGGTCCTCGGGGCTTCAAAGCGAGCACTTTACCCGCTGAGCCATCCCAGCGTTCCCAAGATTTTTTTGTTAAAGATGGTCACTTTCTCTTTATGTCCTACCTCTTAAGTTAAGTAGACTTTCATCCCTTGAACATCATAACTATTAGCTTGAGGGTTAATAGTTCATGAATTCAGTGAATAAGACTCTAATTGCTTTAAATAAGTCTGAAATTTACCAGCAAGAGCTGAGAGAGAGACTGGCGAAGACTAACCCTTTCTGTACTATGATTTTAGAAGGAAAGCCCCCAGGTGAGCAAAGGCTAAACCAATGGAGGGTGAGAAGTATTTGAAATAGCACAGTGGTCTTTTTCTATGCTAAAATAAGCAGGGTAATTAAAAGGGCTGTCATCCTGTAATTACCAAGGAGTCCTGCCTCACAGACATAAGGAAGGCTTTGTTAGACAACAAACATTTGATTTGCAGTCTAATATGAATAAGGATACAGACACATAAGCAGGATCCTATAAACAGTGATGGCAAACAGCCCACGCAGCCTAGATGACTCACTTGGTATATTACCCAGAACGGGAATTCATATTTTTAAACCCAGTGATGCAGTCCTGTTCTTGTTTGGATTTTGAACCTTGACAATAAATAAATGACCTGAGAGAATTCACTCCCTTTGTCCTTCTGAAATGCAGGTCAGAGTGCATTCCTAGAATTCCTTTATTTAGAAGTGTGCTATGCATTTCATTTAATTAGCTCTTCTGAAATAATGTATACCATGTATGGACTTGAACTGGTTTTTGCTTTCATTGAGTAATTTGAGCTCTGTCAGCTTTCCCATGAATCTGTGGTCAGTTGCAAGTTGGAGCTAAGCAAAAGAGTAAGGATGAATCACAAACAGATAATACCCCAAAAGACAAACTTTCCTGAGCAACTATAGGTTAGAAGCATCATCACCAAATATTAAAGGTAGAACAACTGAGTTGGCCACCTTTACTTCTAATTAATATATTGTTTTCTTCAAATCCAAATCTTTAGAACAACCTCTTGGTTCCCTCTTTGAGTGTTCCTTTGTTCTTTTGGGTCTCAAAGACACTGCTGAATTTATTGGATTTATGTTTATAACAAGTCTCCACCCCTAATTTGGTACCGAAAGCTTCCTCACACAGAAGTTCTATCACACAAGAGTGCCTAGAGCTGGCAATGGTGGACAGATAATGTACAGAAAAGAGAATAGATCAGTGAAATCTATAGATAAGCCTCAAATCCCATTTCAGCCAAAAATTCCAATGTGTCCCCTCTCCCAACTGACTTTCTTCAGAGCTGATGATAAGCTAAAAATAGCACTAACATAGGATCCATTCCCTTTGTTTTTTAGTTTGCAACTACTGTGTAAACTATTTGCTTAGAAGTCTGCAATGAGAAAGAACATAAAACACTATTCTATATTATTAGTAACCTCTAAAAGTCAGTTTCATTTACAGCTACACCTCCCATTCCAAACATTTATGTTCATCATGCTATGGGTTAAATTAGATTTTGTACTAGTCTGTCACATAATCTCACTTACATTAGAAAATATAATCTGCCAGTTATGGAAGGGGGAAAAGCTGACGTCTTCTACTTTTTGCCCCTCTTCCACTTCAAACTTTCCTACCAAAAGAGATGAGAGTGAAGGACAAAGTGACAAGGTTGGGGAGAAGTAAGGGGAAAGTACCAAGAGGGTGAGGAACCTGAAGCAGCAGAGAAGATTGAGGAAGCAGTAATTTCATGCAGAAATTGCTGGTAGGTTTAGGGACTGGACTACCAGATGGAAATGCATCTTTGCTTGCTGCCACCTTCATATCCGAAGGCTCCCCACGCCTGAGACTGTCCCTGGATCTCAGGACTTCCATCCGCTAAACCCCTCTCCAGATTGTAGGTACAGGAATCTGAGCTTGGAAGTCATGATCCCAAGATCCGTCCCCTACTCCATTGCTGCCAGTTTTATCCATTTGTGTCTCCCACAACTCCAGGCAGGTCCACACTGGGAGCAGGTTTAGAGTTTCGGTTCATGAATCTCTGGTTCTGTATAAAAGGCCTTTCTATTGGCATTGCTGCTTATGCCCTTGGACACTGGACCTACTCTTCTCTGACTTTATTGCACTTGACTACTGGTCCCCAGAATTACAAATGAGCCCAGGACCCTAATATCTAACACACTTGTGGTCTTAACATGTTTCTGGCCTACTTTACCCATTTATCTCATATGTCATGATACAGACATGATCTAAAGTAATGACTGGAATGTAAAAAGTGCCCAATAAATTATCATATGACAAATGGGGTAAACTAAAAATCAGTTATTTATTTAAAGAAGTATATAACAAATATGAACTTTAAGAAATAATTCATATGTTGACTCAATTTAAGATTTCAGAAACAATGACACCTCATCATCAATGAATCACTTTATCATGCATGACTTTGAGTATCATGCAGGGCTTTCTTTGACATCATACAAACACATAATAGCTAAGGGTGTTGGCATGTCTTTACAGATAACTTTGTCACACCTGCCTGAAGAAAGAGGACAGTATTTGGTAACACCAGCTCCAGAAAGAGGCCTATGTTGTCTCAAGAGTTTTCTAGACATTACCACACCAAGAGGTGTCACCAACTTTCTGTTTTCTCATTTTAGGTAAACTGGAGACTAAAGTGGTTAAAAAACCAAGAGATCCTAACTTGGCATCTTGAGCAGAATAATTTTGTTCTGCTGTTTTTCTTTGCCAGTTCCATTTTCTTCAGCCCATGTATCATCCCTTGCAGTTCCCATATTACTACCCTTCCCTTCATTTCTCTACCCATGGTTTTCAGACAATCTACCCATCAAACCAAGAAGGGTCAAGAAGCGGAGAAGCAGCTGATCACACGAAATCAATGAGGCACTTCCAACTTACAAGCTTCCCGGAGTTTCTCTTTGTCATAGTGGAATCCTTCATAGTCTTGCAAACTGACTTTGTTCACCCGGATCCTCAGACGGTCTGGGACAGACTGGGGACTGCAAGACAAGAACCACATGGTCAGACATCAAAGAGAGAGTGGACCTGGAGCTACATGCACCTGAGGGTCTAAGGGCCATGTCCTCTCTTCAGGCTTAGAAGGAAGATTTTACATTCAAACCAGAATTATCTGTAGAACATTACTTCAGAAACCTCATGTTTCTAAAATGTAGGTGAGAACCTGGAAAGAAGCAGAAAAAGCTTTTGACAACCACTTATCTCATCGTTGCTATTAACTTATGAGAAATTCTAAAACAAGGATCTGTTTAGTTCCACGCAGCAAATCTGAAACAGTGAGGGGTGGCATTGAGCTGTAAGAAGCTGCTCTAGGTAAATCCACCATGACAACCACACATGGCAACCTGACCCTCAGAAGAGACAGCAAGACTACAAACATACCAAGAGTCCAGAACACACAGGACTGAGACCGAAATAGCTCTACACACCCCAATAGTCTCTGAGCTCACTTCTCAGTCAGAACATATTACAATAAACACTGCTTGTCATGGTGCCTCTGAACCCCCCAAATGAAGAAAACAATTGATATGTACAACGTACTTTCTTTAGAAAATGAACAAAGTATGTGATTCATTTTAAAAGGATTTAATCCAAACTAGTTCTGAATATTAAACAATAAAAGAATAGCACCAAACTTTCTGAAGCATCCCATTCATTTTCACAATGAATATTTTCAAAATGGTTTAATTATGGGCATTAGTTGAGTGAAACAATATTAACATGCATCATCGCCACTATAGATCAAGACATTTCTTCAATATATTTATATAACACAATCCTCACCTGTCCTTGAATATTATACTTAGATTTCATTGATGCAGAGAAATTTCTCAAATAGAGGATTGTTTCTATTTTCTTAGATTATGGGATAACAGTAATCACTGAGTAAAATAAAAAAAAATAGCATTACTCCTCAATTCATTTCAATAAAGGAAGAAAGGAAAAGAAGAAAAAGGAAAAGAGAAGCAAGAAAAAAGAAAGGAAGGAGAGGGAAGGTAGGAAAGAAGGAAAAAAGGAAGCAGAGAGGGAAGGAGAGAGGGAGAGAAGGAAGAATGGTAGGAGGAAAGAGAAGAGATGAAAGGAAGAAAGAAGAAAAGAATGGAAGAGAGGAAGAAATAATGTTTTAAAAATATTGTCAGAATACTGCTATTCCTACCTCAAATACACATACATACACACATGTAATTTCATTGCAACTTGGGAATGTAGAGAGAAAAGATAACCTAATTCTTTTGTCCAAAACCTCATTTTAGGGCAAAGCAGAATAATTCCCTTCATATAGACTCCCATTTATTCACTCTCCAAATGACACTTGTACATCTAACTATAGACACATATGTGTATAGGTATACACAGTTCTCTCCCCTCCAAATACACACACACACACACACACGCTTAGATATATGAGAGCAAGTTGATAAATTTTGCCTCCACTATAATATTTTTCTGTTACATTAGACATATAAGGATATATTAACTGGTTCTGTGTAGTCAGATGGTATCTCCTCTCCATCATTCTTGATCTTGGACACATAGATGCTTACATTTTTGTCCCAGTGCACATTGAAATGGAAGTGTTCAGACATTTGGTTCAAACAGTGTGCTAGTACTGAATTCTTAACAATGGAAAAAGTTCCTCCCTCAGGCCTCAGCTGGGAAGGCAATCCCTGATGGTGGTATTCCATGGACTGCCTTTTATTCTCAGGGTCATAATGATGGACCCACCTTTCCTCACCTCTAATGATCTTCTTTAAGAAATTCTCAACCTTCTTTTTCAAAAATCTCAAAAAAATTGGGGGCACTGTTTCCACTGTTCAAAATTCAATAATAGCATGCTGTTTGAATGTATGAGTGCTCTTCCATTTTGATGTGCACTGGGTGAAACAGGTAAGCATCTGTGTGTGTCAAGAATGATGGGAAATATCGTGTGACTACACAGAACCAGTTATATGAAAAAAATATTACAGTGGAGGCAAATTTTATCAGCCTGCCCTCATAAGTGCACAAATTCTAAAGAGAGGTGGTAGACTGACAAAAATGTGTAAGTTTCACTGGATTAAAAACTAACCCAATACAAAACCAGATCCAATGGCTGCATTGGTCTCAGTCCAAGTGTGTTTGTTGGGTGTCCCCTCTGTATTAGGCATGCACTGGACACTGGTAGGCATCGATAAATACAACTGCCATACATATTTAAGTTGTGATGGGAGGTATGGCATGACAGCATATTTTTAAATTAGTACAACAGACCTTAAATAGCATGCATTCTCACACCATCATTTACAGATAGGGAAACTGAGGTTCCGAAAAATAAAGGGATTTTATGGTCACGTAGTTACTGAGAGGCAGAGCTGGAAGCAGAGCCTGGCCTCTTTGCTCATTGGTTTCATGCTCCTCATATTAAATCCCATAGATTTGACAGCACAGCTAGAGAGCCTGGATAAATGGTGTTGGATGAGTCAGATGATCTCTATGTAGATTTGTTTCTTTATCAATAAACAATCAAGAGGGGGATGGTTAAGTAAACTGTGGTACATTCAAACAAGAGATCGCTGGGCAAATATTACCAATGAGTATGTAGAGCTACATTTATAGGGAAGTCTAACTACAACAAACTGTTAAGAGACAGAAGTCATGGAAAATTATATATGGCATAATCTCTTTCACATAAATTGTGAAACCTTGGAGTTTGTGTAGAAAAATGTCTGAAGAGAATGTTCAAGAAGTGGGTCCCGAGGGGAAGCCGGAATGGCACAGTGGGTTAAGCGCTCACTTTGCAGCACCAGGGACCAGGGATCGAATCCCGGCCCCGGCCCATGCGGAACCATATGCTGAGCTGGGAGCTCCCCC
>PVKE010027773.1:0-21384 GCA_004027555.1 Craseonycteris thonglongyai | reverse complement strand
GAACCAGAGACGTTGTGGCTGCCATTAGAAAGTATGTCGAGTGAGGACCAGCTCCTGGCACCGTGGTGTGAGCTGCTTGACATTTTCCTGCCTGCTCAGTACCAGTCTAATTACTCTGAGGCGTCACTGGATGGGAAAGTAACATGCTGATCATCAGAAGGCCCTGCTTTTAATCATCAGTCTGCTTCCAAATGATCACACCAAGTACCTTCAGCCTTCCCACTTAAAAGGTGAAGGTTTCCTGTTACCATTCCTACCTCAAAGCAACGTTATGAAGTTAAAACCAGAACTACTTAGAGGCACTGCCCTTTTATGTACGTATAGTAACTGGGTATTAATGGCAGTAAGTACTGCAGCTGTAGATGTACCGTATGTGTACATGGTTCCTACCACCTAAAATAAATTTTGCATATGAAATATATGTTTCTTGGGCAAGTGTATTATAATAATTACTTTCCAATATTAAAAGGAATTTCACATTCCAGATATCAGGGAGTTCTAGTTTTGGAACAAGCAACATGTGGCCATTGCGTAGAAACCCTGTATGAGACATGTGGAGTACGCACTAAGTAGCCAGCACAAAATGCACTCATATTGGGCAATTATCCTTTTATCTCTGAAATCACTGGCTTAATTTGATTTTCCATAATTTTACATCTACTAACTACTTGGAGACTTACACTTATTAATAAATCTAAGAATATAAAAAAGTCAAACCTTTACATCTATCCCCATTGAAACTAAATTACTTCCATATAAAGACAAGTTAAAGTAATTCTCAATATGTCTAAATTCCTTTCTCTACGATGGGTAACATTCATTTAAGCAATAATGGTACTGAAGTAATTTTAAGAGAATATAATTGTACCCCCTCAAAAATCTACTGGTTCTTTTTTTGGTTTGTTTTTATTTTTTTCTCTGGCCTCTCCCTACTCCCAAACACAAATACAAATGTGACTATATGGAAAGGAAAACTATTTAGCCCCACACGCTATTCCTTACCCAGTGTTACTAAGATCATGGTGAAGACGGAATAACTGAGGCTCCAGAAGGTTAAGCAACAAGTCCATTGTAATACGGCTCATGAACAACAGAGTCAGAATTCAGCCCAGCCTAACTTTACAGGCCACCCCCTTGACAGTTACATTCTCAATAGCAACCATTTACTGTTTCTTTTTACAGCAAACACTTCAAAAAAGTTTCCAGTTCTTTGGGTACCATTCATCTACTCTAAACAGTCATGCCCACCGACTCACTGAAATTGATCTTGCCAGTCACCAACGGCTTCAATGTTGGCACATCCAAAGGTTACTAGTCTTGGTTGTCTGATGCATTTTCTTTTCTTTTCTTTTCTTGTTAAATTTATTGGGGTGACATTAATTGATATCAATTACATTGTTTCCAGGTGTACAATTCTACATTACATTGTCTATGCATCGCATTATGTGCTCACCACCCAGAATCAGCTCACTTTCCAACACCGTATGTTTGATGCCCCCTCCCTACTCCCCCCCACCCATCTCTCCCACCCACCTCCCCCCTCACCCTCAGGTAACCACTAAACTATTGACTGTGTCCATGAGTCTTTGTTTCTTTGTTCCTTTCAGTTTTGTATTCCACCTTTCTAAGTGAGGTCCTATGTTTCTTGATTCTTTCATTCTGACTTATTCACTTAATAAGATGTTTTCAAGGTCCATCCATGTTGTCACAAATTGCTGTATTTCATCTTTTCTTATCGCTGAGTAGTATTCCATTGTATAAATGTACCACACTTCTTTATCCAGTCATCTATCAGAGGACAACTTTGGTTGATTCCACAACTTGGCCACCGTGAACAGTGCTGCGATGAACATTGGGGTACATGTATCGTTGCAGATTATGGTTTTCAGGTTTTTGGGTAGATACCTAGTAGAGGGATGGCTGGGTCATATGGCAATTCCATTCCTAGTTTTTTGAGGACTCTCCACACTGCCTTCCACAGTGGTTGTACCAATTTACATTCCCACCAGCAGTGTATGAGGGTTCCTTTTTGTCCACAGCCTCTCCACACTTGTTATTCCTGGTCTTGTTGATTACAGTCATTCTAACAGTTGTGAGGTGGTATCTCATTGTGGTTTTAATTTGCATTTCTCTAATTGCTAGTGATGTTGAACACAGTCATAAACACCATCACACTAAAATAATCAATGGGAAGGCAGTCTGATGCATTTTTTAGGCAGCACTGAACATGCCTGGCAGCCTCCTCTATGGAAACCTCTCTTCTTGACCACTGTGACATATAGGCTTTCATGGTTTACTTTTCCTTTTCTTCTGCTCAACTGTTAAATGCTAGGGTGCATTAGTCCTAAACTATTGGCACCTTGACTTCAGTATCTGGACTTTCTGAGGTAAACATGGGGCGCTATTTGATATTATCTGTATTTTATGTCCTTGTTTATTGGTTTATTGTATCCCCACACTAGCATGAAAGCTTCTGGAGTTATGACACATAGGAAGTGTTAATAAGTGTCTTCTGGACCCCAAGAATGGATGGGCAGATGAGTAGATAAATGGAAGGGAGGAAGAATGGAAGGAAGGAAGGAAGGAAGGAAGGAAGGAAGGAAGGAAGGAAGGAAAGGAGGGAGGGAATGTGGTATAGGTGGAAACTTTAAACTGTCCCGAGAAAACTGACTTGATCAGATAAGGAGTGACTCTAGAAAGCCTCAACTTCAGGGCTCTCTTTTCTAACAAAGCTTAGGTTGGCTTCGTCTGCAGTTTGCATCCCAATGTCTAGGACAATCTGCATCAGAACTGTTGATTCCAAGTATTATCATTACCCTGCCCTACTGAATCATACAAGTAAGATAAACCTAGATTAAAGAGAAGGACCAGGTCTGCTTCTGATACTTACTATGAGTATAAATTATCTACTGGGAAACTAAATCATGCTGGATTTAACCACCCTCTCACTAAGCAGGGGTCCTCAAATCACTAGGCACAGTAGAGGCTTATTTAGGCCAAAACTTATTAAGCTCATAATAGCAAGGTCTCTTTTACAGGGGTTTCTAAGAAGCCTAGAGTTTAGCATCAGGCTGTAATTTTGGTCATAGCAAGTTGTCACCCACTGGACTCTCGGGCACCTTATTTCATTTCCTTTGAGTCCTGTCTACTGCTGCCTAGATCAGCCTTACAGTGTGGCTCTCCTGGTTTTGACTGCCTTTATCCAGTGCCAACTCATCAATCCCATGCCTCCTGCTTTCCCCCATGAGATAGACCTCCCCAGTCTCTATCTCCAGCTGATTTCCAGGAGCGTTCGTGGGAAAGCTGTGTTATTTCATCTACCATATGCCAGCGCTCAGCACCTAGCCATCTGTAAGAAACAGACTTAATATAGTCAGGATTTCTGGGTAGAAGAAATGCTAATGATGATAACAATTAACATTTCACAATGGAAAAGCGTGATTCTCTGAAACCTAAAGAAACAAATGGAAATAAATGATTATTCTGTGCTATTTGGTTTATCATTCACTTAATGCAATTTTCATTGTTTTTCTATTTTCTATATTTTGTATTTGAATTCATGGAGATGTAGAAGAGGAATTTGAATGTTCAAGTAGATGATGTATTTACTACTACTTAGCAATGTAATAAACATTTATATAAAAAAAATTGGACATTCTGAAAAATGATATAAAGTCTTTTATTTTTTCAAAATTAAAGTTGCCACACACTTTTAAATGCTTTTTACCTTTTAAAAGCTTTCAATTTTGCCCCCTCCCCTAGCAATTGTAGTGTCAAGTGAATTGTATGTTACCCACCATCTGGGCACATAGCAGGGGGCTCTCCTATCTCAGTGAGACTTCTGTGATTATTCTTGAGCAAACTATTTAATGTATCGCAGTCACTATTTCCTCACCTCATTTCTTAAAAAGAAATAAGATGGTCTCAAGGTCCATCCATGTTGTCACAAATGAGTGTATTTTATCTTTTCTTATCGCTGAGTAGTATTCCATTGTGTAGATGTACCACAACTTCTTTATCCAGCATTTTTAAGCGAAATAAGTCAGACTGAAAGAATCAGGAAACATATGACCTCACTTATAGGTGGAATATAAAACTGAAAGTAACAAAGACACAGACGCCTATAGACACGCTCAATAGCTGGGTGATTGCCTGAGGGAAGGGGAGGAGGGGAGAGAGTTGTGGGGGGAGGTGGGAGTGGGCACCAGATATATGGTGGTGGAGGGGGAGCTGATTCTGGGTGGTGGACACATAATGTGATGCATGGGTGATGTGATGTGGAGTTGTACATCTGGAAACTGTCTAATTGTTACCAATCAATGTCACCCCAATAAATTTAACAATAAAATTAAAAAAGAAAAGAAATAATAATAGGTCTTCCTTAAAGAGTTGTTCTGAAGATTGAATGAAATAATCCAGGTAAACTATTTCCCACAATGTTTGACCCATACTAAGTGCTCAATTTATGTCTTTCAATCATTAGATCCATTACCATCACCATTAAACAAAAATATAATCAACACCTCCTTTGCATATTCTTAGCATTCTTTAAAACAGTCTGCTACACATTTTTAGCATTCATGTCCTAACACAGTGTCTGTCAGAAATTAAGCATTTAATCAATGTATATTGAGTGTTGATCACGAATCAGCCCCTTCTGCAGTTCCACTGAGGCAAAAATCATGTTGCATCCTTCCTATGCTGGACATTATGTTAGCAACAGCAAACACAATGGATGCTCCTTAAAGAAAGGCTCACGGCCAGTGTCAAACTTCCATTAGATGACGAGGCTACGTATGCATTACAATGACAAGTGACATTGAATCAACTCCCAAAAGAAATAATTTATAAACTCTGCACTCTCGCTCTTTTCTGGTAACTGATTACATGGATGAAGAACATTGCTGTACTCTACAGAGTCTACCTAGCAGGAGGAGACCGGCTTCTCGTGGCGATGAGAAAGCATAGAGAGGATAGAGACCCATGTCAAATCAATCAGGCACACTGCCTACCTATTAGCTACTGGATCTGGCAAACAAGAGTGTGAGAATTAAAAGTATTAAATAGTAAATAGATATGTCAATGTTGAATACAGAGCGATCGACTTAACAATGTCACTGAGATGTTTAAGTCTGTGCTGCTGGAATACAGATCGCACGTGTTGCATGTTCAACATGAAGGAGGTACAATTTATTCTTCTGTCTCTGTACTGTGTGGTTTGGTGGAGAGTAGCCTGAACTGGAGGTGCCAGGATTCCTGCTGCACAGTCTTGACTTTGTGATTTTGAACAAGTCACCTTGCAGCTGGGACTTGCAGTTGTCCTCTGAAACCTGTCAGTTCCCTCCCCGTTGTAAAACTCTATGTTTCCAATAATAACTGCATCACCATCATGTGGTGCTTTGTTAGTGTCAGCTTCCGGAAGCAGTGCCACAGAATACAATCAACTCTATTTTCCACGTGAGAGTCCCACACTCTATCTTGGCTGTATCTGCAGGGAGACAATGGCAAATCAGCACTCACAATGTGAATTGGGTCCATCTAGCCAACTCTTTCTCCATGTGAATGAGAGATCATGCAGCCCCAAGATATCATACACCAGTATTTTCCATGCATTCTCATCACAGCCGACTCAACGACAAGATGGCAGGTGGGGCCATAGCGGGTATCAGATCACATTATTCAAGACTAATGAAATCCTGTCACTCCCTATAGACACACAGGCACTATTCTTGGATGATAGTAATAAAAGAGGAAACACATTTTTGGACTGAAGAAAACCTTAACACAATGAATACTGTGAATAGAGATAAGCTACACGTGCACCTCTATTTTTTTGTAGAAGCACACATATAATTTAATTACTTTTAAATTCAAGTTTCCATAGGAAACCTAGAGAATTTTTAACAGATAAAGGTACAACATTTCCAATATCAGAAAGTTATAGTGGATCTGTCTGGCATGTTTACATGTGACAGTCTGGCTTCCTCATGTCATTTGCTATTGAATATGTAGATTTTTTAAAAGTCCATACTGGTATCAATTTCACACTTAATCCACAAATACTGGCCCAGGTCAAAGTTTAATATACCACACAACTATGAAGAATAGCAATTAGGTTTTTTCTAAGATTTGTTCCAGCAATAAAGCAAATCATTCTATAAATTCTGTAGTAATGTGTGGGTGTGTGATACTGATATTTTCAAATCACATAAGATTTTGTTTTAAGGTTTTTATGGTTTCTGACTTGGAATTATTTCTATGCTTTTAAATAATAATTTCCCAGGAGACATAAATGCATAGATTTGTATAACCATCAAATCCCTCTATGTCAGCATCCGGAACAAAACCCCTTAATCCTGGATTTATATTTTACAACTCTATACCCAGATAATGCCAGCACTCAAAGGGACATCTCTCCAGTGTCCACAGGCTGAGTGGCTCAGGGGCAGAGTACACCATAGCCTGGAGTCCACGTTGCTTGAGAGAGGAATTTTGGGTCAGTTCATAATAGTGACAATCCCAGGTCACCAGCAAGTGAAATATAACGAGGAAGATGGACTGTTCCATTCACTGGTGTCTGACAAGATCCAATGCATGGAGGGCTTCCTGCATCTCTCTCTCTCTCTCCCCCCATTCACCCCCCCCCCCAACACCCCCAGCTGAAATGCTTTCCTTTCCCATTTTCAAATCCTGCCCAACCTTCTCAGCCAGGTCCTCTCACTGCTGCTCTCATTAGCCCCTTTGCAGACAACGCCAGCATGGCTGACCTCTCCCCGCTGCGAACGGGGGACACCAGCCACCCCCATCTCGCATTCCCCTTTTCACCACCCGCTGTCTGAGCACAAACTAGGCCTCTAGCCACAGCCCTGGGTCCTGGTGCTTTATCTGTGCTATTGTCCCAGTGACTCTTCAGCTAATTAATCCCCTGGTTATACAAGTTCAACTGCATTTAAGAAGTGATCCTCATAAATCATGATGGGCAGAAAGGCTTGCTCAGGAAAAAGCCCCTCGGGGCCAGCTCGTCTCAGAACTCTGGTTGAAGGTAAGATGACAGACAGGACAGGCTATGAAGCCCCGTGCAGGAGTCTCGGATGCTTTCCCTGCCCTGGGCAGCCCAACCCTCTGGTCCCACACTCAGTTTCCACCTTCCCACACCCTTCTGCCTGACTCCCCCTCCAGGGCAGCACCCAGTCACAATGCCTGCTCTTTCACCTCCTAACAAAACAGCACCATTTTAAATGGTTTCCTTGACTTATTACTCCCTGACTTCAACACAAAAACATTAAACCAGAAGCGATCTTGTTGTAAGTTGCAAAATGAGAAGCTTTTGTTCTCTGGCTAACAGAATTTCAAGCATCAGTAAACAGAGGGGTTTTATTGTTGTTTTAGGTCTAGAAGGACCAGTGAAGGGACACTCAAGTCCTTGTGGCTTTAATGGGGGGCCCATGGAGGGCACCCAAAGTGCCAGGCCATATCTCAAGAACCCTGCGTTCAGACGTCTTTTTCCCAACAAAGCCCTCTCGTAAAAGGTTTCAGGCAAGTGAAGGTTGGTGGGTGAGGAAAATGCAGTGAGTAGCCTCCGTCTGCTCTTTAAGTTTCTCTCTCTAAAAAATGTCTACCTTTTTTTCTCTTTTCAACAAAGCACCTCCACACTTCAATAAAACGCCTGCCCACAATAACATCAATGAAGTGCAAACGTGTTCCAGTGGCAACATACGCTAGAACTTGTAGCCTCCATCAACTTACATTTGTATAATCAATTCACTCGCAAAACCTATCTTTGTTTTGCATCACACAAAGGAAGCACAGGTTTTTTTTCCCAAAGACTAAAATGTTGTCCTTTGACCTGAATCCTTTGTGTGCTATATTCACTGATCCGCAGCTTACTCACATTCTCAAGATTCTTTGTAAGATATTATTGAACACAGGAATTGAAGACTGTTTAATTTTAATTGACTTAGAAAAGGAGGCCGGCTCAAAAAGCTGAAAGTAGTTTTTGTGCTTATTACATGGCAGCCTTTCCCCAGCGAAAGTGAGCAACGCACCCATGGGTCTAACTTGCGTGTGAGAATCACATGATCGAGGGCCTTGGGGCTTTCGAATTATGGTCAAATATCCACACCAGAGTGAAGTATTGGAGGAGAGTTTTCTTTCTTAGCCCAACTCATACTGCTCAGAGAGCAATTACCAACCAGAATGGGTTATTGGATGATCAGTGATCAAAAACTGTTGAGTCATTTGTAGGAAACACATTTCCAAAAACCGCACTTCACAGGGAGGCTCCAGTCAACACACACAACATTTCCAAGTTAATCTGACAAGTAAACAAGTACAAAAATGGGGACACTGTTGTTTTACACTGTTACAAATAATATTTCCACATTAAAAACATACAATCCTATTTGACTTCCCAAAGAATGTAGGAAGAGTTCCCACTGAAATATTTTAAGATCTCCATATTCTGTCACCTGCTTGTGGGACACCAGAAACACCCAAAGCTGGAGGAAGAAAAGCACGCACCTCTGAAGGACAGGCCATGACAAGCGGTCGCATGCTGCTTGTTGGGAAGAGTGCTGATGAGAAGACCTCGCCTCCAGGGCATGCTGGGCTGGCTGTGTGAGGCCAACACTGATGTGTAGCATGCCACGCGCCAGCTCCACTCTAAGCAGGTCCTCACACTTCACATGCACTAGCACATGAACCTCACAACAGCTCCATAGGAACTATCATCATGCCCCTTTTATACACAAGAAAACTAAGGTGCCAAGTTAAGCACAGAAATATCATCTGAACTAGCAATTTCCACTTCATATACATCCCCAAATCCAGGGGTCATCACCAGGTATTGGTCCAAGGCCTGTTAGGAACCAGGCTGCCCAGCAGGGGGTGAGTGGTGGGCAAGTGAAGCTTCATCTGTGTTTACAGCTCCTCCCCACTGCTCACATTACCACCTGCGTTCCGCCACCTGTCAGATCTGCCCAGAGCTCTTACCTTCCTTCCAAAATCCTCGGGGCATGGCTGAGGGTACACCTCACTGCTCTCTCCCTACAGGCCCCTATGGCCCCCTCCCCTCATCTCCAGGATCTAAGAGTCATCCTTCCTGGTTCCAGCGTGTTCCTCTAGAAGCATAGAGTCGATGGCTGTCCCACCAACATCACCTTCTAGAACACTCCAGTATGTATGTCTGGGACTTTTTATTATCTGTTCCTTAAGTGATAGATTCTCACCAAAAACTCTGTCACCGAATCACACTTTTCTAAGCTTCTATGTCACTACATTTAACATGCATATAAACCTGTCTTCTAATTTTTACTGTATTCTCTTAAAGAAGAGGTGATCTTAGGCTTTATTTTTCCCTTGGCACTTAACAGAGAACGGCTGACACAGACGCACAGTAAACACGTGACTAATGGGTGTCTTCCTCATGGGTACCCTAGGGTGTCATCTAGATAATGACAAAAGTTTATGATTTGGACACTCAGATGCATCACGATTCTAGAGGGTTTTTCTAAACAGATATAAACAGATTTCTGTAGAAAAGTAAATATGTGAGAATAATACAACACAACATTAACAGATTAAAAACAAAACAAAACATAGAGGATGAGCACACAGATAAAGAGAGGCACGTTTAAAAGCTCCCAGGGGACTTATCAATCAATGCCATGTTCACAATCAGTCTTTAAGCCCAGGCATCTGATACAGGTTCAGAAAGAATGAACGTAGTGTAACTCCTGCAATTCTACTTGCTGTCAAATGACAACATCATCCATCAAGAGGGCATCACGGTAAATTCAAGCCAAGCCTGCCTTGGGCTGTGGGCACAGAGCATTTTTAGAACACTTTATTCTGGGAGCCTCAAAGCCACGCTCTTGAAGAATGACTGGCTTTTTATTTGTACACTTACTCTGGGTTCATCAAGTAAACCACAGCAAGCTATGAGATGAAGATCTTTTGTTGCCTCTGATTCACTTAAAGTACGGCATTTCTTCCTATATACCTGTGTATTTAGGAGTGAGGTCTTCATCTCATGGAGATTCTGGAAAGTCAGCTCTGACTGAAGGAGAAACAAGGTCTCTTGGAAGCCACCAAAAGGGAGGTACAGGGTCTGAGCTGGTGACAGGGACCTGAGTCCCCAGGGAACTCTGTCCCAATTGTCCACTACATACTGATGCCAAACCTCACCCAATCTACCCTGAGCCTGCACCCGGGAAGATGGCCCGGGAGAAGTGACTTTGCTGGCCACTCCCTGCTGGCTGTCTGGGGCCGTCTGGACCAGGACCACACAACAAATGAGCAGACAGACCTGGTGAACAGGAATCGCACCAGGCATTTGGATTAGTCCCTATTTGCCCTGATCACAGTGGCGACATAAGGCTGCTTGTTATGACCAGAAGCAAGGTGGCCCCAGCTGCTGTGGGGACCCTGCAAAGCTGGTCAGGGGTTGGTAGTTTCTGTCTTTGGGTTCTAGCGACACAACCAAGTTTCCAGTTCCCAGCAGGAGCCAGCAGGCACACGCTGACAGCCCAGGGCTGATGGAAATGCGTGGGAAGGGAACTCCCAGGCATCGACTGCGCTGAGCTGGGCCGGTGGGTACGTGAGTCAGTGCAATGCAGAAAGCAAGGGTGCTTGGCCACGTCTTTGGTCACTGGCTGTGCCATCTGTGGAAGTAGGTGTGGCTTAGCCCTGGCCACTAAAAGAGGAATCTCAAGGCTTGGCCCACAGGCAGTACTGTTTCCATCCTCTCAGTGGTCTTCCCAAGGGAAAGTGGGAATGTCAATGAAGTACACAGGACCAAGCCAGGGGCAATGTTTAGCTAGAATGTTCTATGAGGCTTGTAAAAAAAAATTTTAATGGAGAGATGTTACACGTAGAGTTGCTAGTAAACTGATTTGTTTCATTTCTGTTAAAAACTCAAATGCTCTGTAAAGCCATACCCTTCTTTCCTTCAACTATTATACAAGCTATGTGTAGATATTCAGAAAAGGGAGACAAAAAGAAAGGAAACTCTTCTACAGCTCATAAATAAGAACTACATGCTAGGGCTCAAGATCGTGTAAGCCAGCTCTGATCTATTTTTAACTCTGCTTTGGTGCTCAAGAAAAAAATTACAGGGGGAATAAAAAGAATTCAATGGAAAGCACCACCCTCATGAGTGCATAATCAAATAAAGCTTAGTTGGGAAACTGGTCTCCTTCATACAAAACAAGCAATGGATTTACTGTATCTTTAGCCAAGCCATGCATATGGATGGGGAGTCCAGAGTTAACCCAAGGCTATTCAGAGTTTAAACTTCATTCAGAGCAAACTTTCAAACAGATTTAGAAATATTTTCATAGAAATGGGCCAGAACAAGATTAACAGTATTTTCAAGCAATTTAAAATCATGAATTTGAAAGATCTTTTTTTGGTTTATCATCTTTAAAATGACTCAGAACAGCATTCACTTAGGTATTAGAAGAGAATTATCAAAACCCTTTCACACTGACAACTCCATCATTCCTACATTATTTAGAAATAGTAATTTCTCTTGAAAATTACATGCTATATGCCATAAGCTAACTCCCCCCCCCCCTTTTATTTTCAGTTCCATTTTTTTATTGTTAAATTTGTTGGGGGAGACATTGGTTGGTAACAATTACATAGGTTCCAGGTGTATAATTCTACATTATATCATCTATGTGTTACATTATGTGCTCACCACCCAGAGTCAGTTTTCCTTCTATCACCATATAGTTGAGTCCCACTCTCTTCTCATAAGCTAACTTTTTAAAGCTATACTTTTTCCTGAACTTTAACCCTTATCCCATTTAGAAAAATAAAATGTACAGCTTGCTGCCACATTCATTTAATTTTACATAAACACAATTTTCAATGTGAAAATAAATTATAAAAGCTGTAGTTAGAGTTATTTCTAAACAGAACTTGCCTCTAATCCTAATGTAGCAGAAATGTATAAGACAATCAGCATTTAATAATATTTTTTGGGGGTGCTAAATTTCGAAGCATGGAACTCTCAGGGCCAGGTTAGGACTGTCATGCACCAGTTAGTTATCTTGGGGTAAACGCTGTAGCCGCAAGCGTGCTGCCAGGCGGGTATTCTCCAGGCAAATGGGGAATTAAGCTATCACACACCCAGTTGTTAGCTTAGTTTCGGATACCAAAACATTTCTATCGAACAGGCATCCTAGATTGTCCTCGAGTAGAACAGCCCTTTTAGTGTTAACATTCTCTGTGCCCACCTCCAAGCTGTCCTTATCGAAAAGCCACCACTAAACTGTATCTGGGAAGCAAGTATGATATGAGGACTCCAGAATGACTCATCATTTCTAAGTGCATAACGAATATACCAACTGAAAGATTAATTTGGTAAAAATCAGCATCCTCAGATGTTTAGAAATGGGTGAGAGACGAATAACCCTGTCCCTACAATCATCGTGTGGCTTAAAAGAATCCAGTTTTGTAACCATTTTGAACTCATGTCCAAGTATCCATTGCCCAGCAAGCACCAAAGTCACACACAACCTGTGTGAGAGGCTTGAGGGAGTCCCCTGGGGCCAGAACTTTCCAGGAGAGAGGAGAGGCTCACTCCGAAACGGACACAGACGTATTTCCTGGCAAGAATGGCCAATCTGCAAGTCAGCCCAGGGGACCGGGTCGTCTGGGGCCAGAGCGATGGGGGCCCACAGGGCTTTGGACCTCACACCCCGAGCACGGCATTCAAAGAGCAGAGACTTTCCAGAAGTTGACACCCTCACCACACAAGGGCAGTAGGGCCTGCCCACATTTTGAACCACATTTATGTCTTGACACTGCTCATTTCATCCATAATTACACGCTTCCAGTGACCCTTCCACATTGGCAAAACCCAGTGGTACGGAGCTTGGCACCTATTTTTGAAGGTCTCAGTGACCATTCCTTGATTATGGACTTCTGATGTGGGTTTTCAACTAATTATCCATACCTCGTGTGAAATAACGTTAAGTCGCAAATGCATACATATAAGCACCTTGTTTGCCCTTAAGTATCTTGCAATCGAGTCCTCACAAACCACATGATATATGGCTGTCTCTCCTGCAAGGAGAAGAGCATCCAGCAGAGACAAGCGTCACTACCTGCTTACTCCACTGGAGGGAGGGAAATGAAAGAAAATGTTGCTGCCTTATTAGAGCTGATCATTCGGAACCTACGGAAAGGTGTCATCCAGTGTGGTCAGGCTGACGGGGATGGTACGAGTGTATCCAAGAAAGCGAGGCTCATCCAGGAAAAGGGGAATAGGGCCAGGGTAACATGACCACTGATGGACTACATCAAACAAAAGGGGACGACATGGATGAATCAAAACTATGTAGATGACAGATGAGGAGGTGGGGGACAGCAGGGGCCCCTGGGGTGAATGCAAAAATTAGGGTGAGTCACTGCCATGGGGATTGTTACCAGAAGGTTGGAAATATCCATTATTAAAGTGGGAAAAGTCAGAAAAGAATGAAGAATAGAATCAAAACCACCAAAAGATAACACTCAGCATTTTGATACTTGCTTTTCCAGGCTTCTTGTCTATGCATATGTCACACAGTTGCTATTTGGCACATAGAAATGTATATTCTGTGGTTCTCATCAAAGGCTGCATTAAATGCCATTTCTTAATAACACTGATTCTGGTCATTGGCTTGGCTGGTAAATAAAGTCTAGTAACGTTATTACAACACACACTTGGTGCAGAGGGGCTGGAACGTGCTGCCCAGCCTCCACCTCCACCCCTAAGGAGGCACCCACTCCCCCAGCTGCAGGAAGCGAAGCCCCAGGCCACCCTCAGCGGTCAGCCCTCCTGCACAGTGAGTCACTCTCTGTCCCACAGCAGTCCACACCCCATGGCTGGCTGACCTTGGGGAGACACAGGCCCAGTCCCCTGGCCCCAGGCAAGGTCTCCAGCTCCCCTCTAGTTGACAGGGGCCTCTGCTGTGAGGACACTTCAGCTCATCTTCCCCCTTTGCCCCCTCCTATATCCTACCCTCTGCAGTGCTGACCTCAAGAGCACCCCAAAACTTTCTGCACGCTACTCTTCATATCAGAGTTGGCTTCTTGGGGGGACCTGGCTTGAAAGATTCGCCTTTATTATTAGGTAAATAAGATATGTAATCTCCAACTGCTTTTTAAGACAGCATTGTATAAGACAATTTCAATGTCAAAATTTTAAAACACTCACTTAGTCAAAAGGATATAAAGATCTTTGTACTACACAGCCCACTTCAGTAGCCCTTGGGCATCCACTGCAGGGCATAGACCTTGCCAAGCACTGAAGACACATGAATAAAACAGGCATAGTCCCTGATGCGTGGTCCTTGTTCTGTAAATTCTATGAAGATTACTGGCATATGTGTGTGCGTATGTGCTGTGTGGTGTCATGTCTGTGTTGTATGCATGTGTGTGAGTTGGGGTGAACAGTCCACAGAGAACAGTTTAAAATATGATATGAAATCAGTGAAATTAATGGGAAGTAAAAAAAAACAACACTGTGTCTAAAAATATTTTGTTCTATCATTTTGAATTATTTCTATAGGAGCAAAATAGAAAAGAAAATCAAGAAGGGACTTGGAGAAAATGAACATCTGCTAGCTCAGGAAATAAACTTTAAGCAATCATTCACAGAATAATGTTTACAGTTGTCAAGGAAGAGTCAGATGCTGAAGCAAGATTTCCTCCCCCACCCCACCCCCAAAAGCACGCTTATAGTTTCTCCACTGACAGGAAACAAGTGGGGGAAGCTGATCGAACAGAACCTGGAGTCGTCATTTCGCATAAAAGGAGCCCATGGTTTAGAGAAAAAGGGGAAATTATGTGAGCAATTAATGCCTCCTGATGAAATGATAAGACAGTGGGCATTTTAAGATCAGCCATTCGTTTCTTAAGGGGTAGCCCCAGGGGGCTGAGAAGGGTGAAGGTGGAAATGCAAGTTCACAGAGACACAGGGAATCAAGAGCTCACATCCACCAGCATAAGAGGTCAGCCATCCTCTCTAAAAATATTGAATTTACATTAATTATTGCACCAAATACAAGACTTAGAATGCCTAAAAAAATAAGCATTTTTCATAGGAAACAATGATAGGCTGTGCTTATATTTCTGAGTTATTGGTTCATGGCCCTCAATTGCCCAGTAAAATAAAGCATATTCAGGAAAGGTCCCTGAATTCCTACAGGACTTGATCTCCTGACTCATACCTCCTGGGGTTAGACTTGGCAGATCACAGCTGTCCCGAGGACAAAATGCTTCCCCAGCAGATTCCACTTGGAATCAGAAGCAGGAGCTGCCCAGACCTGGTGCAGAGAGCACCCACTGCCTTGACCACACCAAGAAGGTCTAGCTGTGTATCTCTCAAACTCTGGGGTGACAATGCTCTTGGGCCTGGCCCCTCGCTGTGAGAAGCCATGTCTAGTGAGCTAGACTGAAGAGGGCAGGGAGCCAGCATGTGGTAGCAGAGAGCTCCCTGCATTCCAACCTCCGGCCAGAACAAGCACACGCCCAGCACACAATCTTAACAGGATCATCTCAAGTGATAATTCTGCTTAGCTCTCCTCACCTATAAAATCAACCCCCATCCTTGTCTTCTCTAATGGCAAGAATATAAAAACAGCCTTTCCTCCTCCATTTTTATATTCTTCCTACTGTGTAAACACTCTTACCGTCCTTAATTCATTTGTTGAGTTTTGGTAAAGTTGAAAACCCCAAGGTTGCCGCAAATAATCACGGGATCCCAACTTTTCCAGCTGCCTGCAGGCACTGACGTCCCCGTTTCTTGGGGGTAAACTTGGGGGACAGTGTAGCCTGTAAGGGTAGGAGGCACAGATCCTACAGCTGGTCCTCTGCTCTGGGATCCTGGACATGCATTGAAAATCTGAGTCTCAGGCTCCTCATCTGAAACTGGGGGTGACACCTACCATTTTAGAAGAGTTGTAAGATCACTGGCATGTGGAAACCTGTTTGAGAGCTAAATATGCTGAGATACATCTGCTAGCTCTTCCTCACAGATATTTCTGACAACCCATTCTCTCTGCTCTAACTTTGTTATTAAAGCACAAAAAATAAAGACACTGCATTTCCTTCTTATGGAACATTAATTAATCTCTACTCATTTAAAATGCACAAGGAATTCTAATGAACGATTTCACTTTCTCACTCTACTCAACTGCACTGCCTCATCAAAGACACCGCCTGCCATACGGGAGGCAGTGTGCTTCAAAATACCCATGGAAGGCGTGACACAGTCTTGTGTGCACACTGACAATATGGAATATTTTCTTCTCACATTTGTTGGGTTTTTTATACATAATTTCCCCCCATTGACAGTATCACACCAAGTTTGAAACTTCTTGCCCTGCTTTCTTTATTCTCCATTATAATATGAGCATATTTTATAAGTATAATCTCATGTCATTTTGTTTGTTCCTTGGGTACTTATAGATTGAAGGAAACAAAAGCACTGCTGTGTCCTTAATCTCAGAGGATTATCCAAAAATATGGCACCTTTACACTTGACTCACCTCACAAAAGTGCAAATATGAGAAAAAAAAAAGTGCAGTGGGAAAGCGACCCAATTAGTAAACTGTATGAAAGGATGACTTACAAAGACAGTTTTCTCCTCCATTACATGGTAGGTGACTTAGAAAAGTAGCCTGCATTTCCCCATCAGAGCTACGCCCTCCCTCGCAGACTTGTCATAAGAATTAAATGCAATTCTACAGTAAAATGCTTAGAAGGGCCCTTGACCCATAGAAAACACTCAGTAAATATTAGCTTTGATTTTATTTAAAAAGGCATTTGCTAATTTAGAGCAGTGGTTCTCAAAGTGGTCTCAGGACCTGCAGCATCAAAAATACAATTCTTGGGCTCAATCCAAGACCAATTAGATCAGACATTGGAGGCGTGGGCAGACTGGGGACAGCAGCTGGTCCTTCACAAGCTTGCCAGTTCATTGTGACTGAGTCTCAGTTTGCAAATCACTGGGATAAAGGCAGAATATACCACTAACCCTTTTTATCGGTATGCATTCCAATGGTTTTCCAGTTTTGTCTTATGTATTAATTAATTTGACATGGTGAGGGAAAGGTTGGTTAGCAGCTATAATAGAACAAATTACTGAGAGATGACCCAGATAGCTTTAATGTTAGGCCATGATCTTTATGATACTCGGGTATTCTGAAACAAAATTTGCCTTCAGGTTAATAAATTATCTGAAAAATAATGTTGAAATTGTCCATTTTGTTATAGCTCCACATAAAATTAAAAGCAAATACTGACATTAAAAACTTTATTCAAAAAACACCAGGGATGCTGCGATAGCTCAGCAGGTTAAGCACTTGCCTTGCGAATGCGAGGTCCAGGGATCGAATCCCAGTCCCAGTCCATTCAAACCCATATGCTAAACTGCAGCGCAGCTGGTAACCATCAGGATGGCAGCAAACATATTCGCCTCCCATGTGGGAGATACCCAGTTTGGTTCCCACCTGCACAGCCCCACATCCTCCTGTGAAGAATGAAACCATGTCACAACCAATGATGTACAACTATGGAGACTGCTCTGGGTCTTACTCCTTTCTCACTCTCTCTCTCTCTCTCTCTCTCATTTTCTCTCAAACAATAAAAATAAACCTTAAAAGAAAACATATGGCATTGAATAGAACGTATAGATATTGCACAGCTCACAGTTTTGAAAATCCATTCATTCTTAGGTATTGTATGATGCTTTTGAGTTGGGCTTTAGTATCCTACAGAATGAATTGAGAAAATAGTTACCTTAAAAACATTACTTCCATTTTATTCAGTTTGGATGTAGAAGAGGAAAGCAAAGAAAAAATGATGAAAATACTCATGCTTAGTTGGGGAATGAGCACTCTTGTAGGGTGGATTTCAGAAGGGGGTACCCCTTCCCAGAGCAAAAAGAAGGGTGGCGATATGCTTAAAATATGGTATTAGCTTTATAGCAACTAATTTTATTTTGTTGTTTTTGACAGAGACAGAGAGAGATAGAGAGAAGAGGGAGGGCCCAGAGCAGTCTCCATAGTTGTACATCATCAGTTTTTGACATGGTTTTGTTCCACACAGGTGGGCGGGGGCCGTGCAGGACTGGAATTGGGATGGGGACCTCCGGCATGGGAGGCACGACCCCTTGAGCCAGGGGCTAAACCAGGGGGTGAGAACCGAACTGGGGGCCTCCTGCATGGGATGCACGCCCTAGTTCAGCATATGGGTCTGCATGGGCCAGCGTCGGGATTCGATCCTCAGTCTCTGGGGCTACAAAGAGAGCACTTCACTGGCTCAGCCATTCCAGCTTCCCCTGGTATTAGCTTTAGTAAACAGGATTATGAAAAGTACATCTTAACATTATAAAAATGAAGTAAAAGCAAACTGTTCAAAATATATATCCACAAGCTATTATAAATGTTTCTTCATTATGTTATCTGGTAAGATAATATTATAAAATGTGGAATCACAAGAGCTATTTTTGAGCTCATTAATCACCCAATGAAGACTCACTAATTCACCCACAACATTCTCAGAACATTCTGGAGCAACTTAAAAGCTCAGCCACATTGGGTGGACGCACCATGAACTGAATCCGTAGAAACTCCTACACGGGTACCATTTTGGAGCAGACGGCCTGTGCTCACACCGCTTTATTCCAAACAGCACAGTAGAACTGTGTCCATAAACGAGTTCATGCCCTGGGCCTGGCACACTGACCATTCCCTCAGATTCCATAAGAATTAGAAACGAAGTTTCCCTTTTTTCTGAGTAGTTTAGACATCAGGGTTTTCATCTAACAGAAGAATGGGAGAAAGGAATAAAAACAACAACAAACAAACAAACAAACAAAAGCACATGCATCTTCGCAGGACACTCAGTGAAGTATGCAAATCTATGCCGATCATGTAATAATTTTCTTCCAACAAGCACTGCTCACTCAGAGAAGCGCAGACATAATTTGCATTCATTTCAACACCTTTATCAACCTAATAGTTTTCTCATTGAACCAATGGCCACTATCCTTAATAGTATTCCTAGCACATCAAAGTAAGAAATGATGCATAAATAGGGCAAAGAGCTTAATTATAATAATTGTCTTCCTGATCTTCATTTCAAAGATTAATCCCTACCGTTATTTCTGCTGCTTCTGCTATTTTCATAGCACTTTCTGGATGCTAAGACACCCAGTAATGTGGTACTTGAGCAACTTTATTTCATATGTTCTATCATCACTCAATGACATTCTAATTGAGATACAGATGCATAATGAAGAAATGTGTAAGTACTGCATGTCTCTGTGCCTTGTTAGTTATTTTTTGTGAAAAGTGCTTTCTCAATCACCCTGGCTGGAAACACTTAGGCTGATGCATCTTGCTTTGCAGAGATCTCCAGCAATGTGCAGGATGTTTTTAATGACAAAGTTCTCATAACAATTCTCCACAGTTTTCCGGTAGACTAATAAGATTTTTCACCTGGCTGTCTATAATGTGAGTTACATGGAATCCACAAAAGTCATAAATAATTCTTATAAACATGATATGTAGCATGAACACTCAATTTTTTAAATCACTACATTATTGTTATTAAGATAACCATAGATAAATCAAAAAACAACAACTGCTGGCAATGAGGTGGAGAAAAGGAAACCTTTGTGTACTGTTGGTAAAAATATAAATTGATATAGCCACTATAAAAAACAGTATGGAGGTTCCTCAGGAAATTAAAAATAGAACCACCTAGTGACCCAGCAATTCCACTTCTGGGTATTTATTTGAAGAAATCTAAAACAAAAAGATACATGTATCTCTATGTTCCTTGCAGCATCATTTACAATAGCCAAGGTATGGAAGCAACTGCAGTGCCCATCAGTAGGCGATTAAAGAGATGTGGTGCATATATCCAATGGGATATGACTCATCCACAAAAAAGAATGAAATCTTACCATTTGCAACTATATACATGGACCTAGAGGGCATTATGCTACGTGAAATAAATCAGACATGGAAAGACAAATGCCTTATGATCTCACGTATACATAGAATCTGAAGAAAAACAACAAAACCAAACAGAAGCAGACTCACAGATATAAAGGAAAAAATTGATGGTTACCAGATGGGAGGGGACTTGGGGGGCTGGAAGAAAAAGATGAAGGGATGAAGAAGTGCAAATTGGTAGTTGCAAAATAGTCAAGGGGATGTAAAGTACAGCATAGGGAATATAGTTGATAATACTGTAATAACTATGGTGTCAGGTGGGTACTAAACTTATCAGCCGATCACTTCATAAATTATACAAATGTTTAACCACTATGAAATACACCTGAAACTAATAAAAATAATGAATATAAACTGTAACTGAAAAAATTAAGAAAAAGTATTGCTTTAATATTAACTTATTGTTTCCTAGATGTGTGATGTATCCTTTGCGTCAACTCAATTTGCACAGTGGTTCTTGGTGACCTATGTTCAGACTGGGAAGGATTCGAAGACAAACATGTCAAGGCCACTGTTCTGCAGGTGCAAATCCCACAGCAGATGTGTGACACAAGATTCCTCGAACACTGTGTCCACGTGAAGACTGTTCTTCGACCCAGAAGGGACTCTGGCTGACTACAGTGTGCATCCACACCAGTTCTTACCCCTTCCAGGGACTGGCACTTGTGAAAAGAGCTCCCCTGAATCTGAGGCCCAGGGCCCAGCCCTTGGTGCCATATTGGTCAGTTCAGTAAGTATTTCCCATGCCCCCAAAGCTGTGCGTGTTCAGTCCCAATGAAGCACTGTCTGCACCTGCCTCCCGATGACCTATTTTAACTAGTCATTCACAAATGGCTTAGTGACACATACTTCTCTTTGGGGAGCCATCAGTACAGGTCCATGATTTAGATGAGCAAGCCATGCAGTTGCAAGAACTGTCTCCACGTAACACCGATGTGATTAGCTGGTCATGGGTGATGCCAGTGGCCTGTGGAGTTCACAGCCCTTCTCCATCTGATGCTATTGCATCCACAGTCACAGGAATTCACAGCAATACCATGTGGTCTTCTCTCTACTGGGATCGCCCTCTCTCATAGTTTGAACCATAAGAAATTGCTACAGTGATAGGTCAATGGGTGGGTATCACAACTTTCATACATTTAACCTAATATGTCTACAAATCTATACTCTATATCAGGGGTGGCCAACTTTTCTGTATATAAGATCTACTTTTTATCTTAAAAGTGTGTCGCGATCGACTTGTTGTCATAGGCGTAGTCTAAGGGGGAAGAAGGGGTGTGAAATGCATACTATGTTTATACACTGTGTTTCAGTATAAGGTGCATTCCAGCGAGGTATGGGTAGATAAGTAAAATATATGTTCAAA
>PVKE010027772.1:0-21379 GCA_004027555.1 Craseonycteris thonglongyai | reverse complement strand
AAAATCTAGAAGTAGTAAAGGCTAGGGTCTTATATAAAGAGTATATAGATCTTATTATATTATTTATAAATATACTTTTACAGGACAAATGTTGACTTATGACACAGATGTCATTTAAGGCAACATTAACAGATAAATATTTTGTTTTCTTTAATGTGATAAACTTATGTATGAGTAGAACATTTAGAATACCAATATACCAATATCAAATTTCTGCTGTAGAGTATTGATTTATCAAATGGTATTCTTTATATCATATAAAATTGAATAATCTAGGACTGATAATGTAGCTTGCTGATGTCATCAACATATATGTACCTTTTAGCTTTCTGTTGTGCCTACCTTTTGGTGGAGGATATATACTCTTGTATTCACAGAATGGTTTAGCATCTCTAATACTGCGACCATCCACCAAATCAGAAGAGTAAAGATGGATAAAGACAAAATGTTCATGCCAGCTGACTCTTTAACTTTCAATTAAGAGAAAAATTAAGTTGTCTGGAAATCTCACTTTCACTTATATCTTATCTGCCACAAATAATCTACATTTCTATCCATTGTTTCATGGAAGTGTAGGAAATAATTAATCTGGGCTTTTTACTTCCCTAAAGAAACTTAGGATTTTAGTGTAAGGAGAAAAAGAATGATGTGTTTTACGAAGGCACCTAACTGGGTTTGACATAAAGTACTTATAAGATTAAAAATATGAACAAAATGAGAAAAGAGCATATAAATTCATAAATACATGCATCTGATGAAAAAAGGTAATATATTTTTGTATATCTGTTTATGTCAGTTGATAGATCTCTCTCTTTTTCTCTCTCTCGGTATCTTTCATCTTCATCTCATGCTTGGTATGAAGTCTTTCCTTCTTAGTTTTTGAGAAGTTAATACTGTCTCTATGATGGGGAGATTTGTTCCATATACAATGTACATAGCTCCTACTCCATCTGAAATTATTTGTTTGTATATCATGTACTATATTAATTATTCCATAATTTGCACATACAAAATAAAAACATTCAGTTAGAATTTAATTTCTGAGATCTCTTGTTACCTTGGGTCACAGGGAAATGTAATATCAAAAGATGATGCTATTTTAATTACCGGTACTTATTTGAAATTTTTTTTTTTTTTTAGAATGAAGTTACATTAAATACTGGATTATGTTTTTCATTTAATTCTTAATTTATTTTATCTTAGTTTATTATTTTGTTATGATAAGAACACTCATTATTCATCTACCCTCTTAACAAATTAAGTGTACAATATTGTATTGCTGAGTATAGGTAAAATGTTATATAGATTTCTAGATTGAATTCTAGAGTTTATTCATCTTGCTTAACTGAAATTGTATGCTTGTTAATTAGTAACTCTCCACCCTCCCTTCCCCAGACCCTGGCAATCAATAAATAGTTCATAATTTGGTTTTATGAATTTTACTAAGTTAGATAATTTAGATAATGGAATTATGCAATATTTGCTTTTCTATGACTGGTTTATTTCACTTGGCATGATATCCTCAAGGTTTATTTATGTTGTGTCATATTGTCTTTTTTGTTTGTCTGTTTGAGATTGAATAGTATTTCATTGTATGTCTGTGCCACATATTCTGTATTCACACATCTTTTGGTGAAAATTTAGGATTTTTATTTGTTTGTTTGTTTGTTTGTATTCTTTTTTCCCCACACCTTGGCTATTGTGAAATAGTGCTACAATAAACATTGGCGTGTTAATATCTTTTTTTAATTATGATTTCAATTTTTTTAAACACTGGTCTTGGAAATGATTTTATAGATATCACTGCAAAATCAAGGACAACAACAGAAAAAAATAAGCAGGTGAGACTATATTTAAAAAGATCTTCACAGTAAAGAAAACAATCAACAGAGTTAAATACAACTAATGAAATATGAGAAGAGATTGGCAGACCATATCTCTGATAAGGAATTTATCTGAAATATAAATTTATAAGAAACTCCTGAGATGCCAGTATAGCTCAACAGGTTGAGCGCTTGCTTGCAACTGTAAGGTCCAGGGAGGAGTTCTGGTCCCAGCCCGTGAGAACCCACATACTAAACCATGGCACAAAACTGGTAGACACTTCCTGTGGGAGGACATCATTTTGGTTTCTCCCTGTAGCCCCACATCCACCACCTGTGTGAAATGAAACTATGTCAAAAAAACTAATGATATACAACTATGGAGAATGCTCTAGATTCTTCCCCTTCTCTGTCTCTCTTTTCCTCTCTCTCTCTCACCTTCTTTCAAAAATAATAACATAAATCTTAAAAAAAAACTTTTACAACTCAATAGCTAAAAAACAAACAAACAAAATAAACAAAACAAATATCCCAATTAAAAAAAAAATAGACTAAGGACATGAAGAGTCGTAGTTTTCTGAAAAAGACATACAAATGGCCAACAGATATGTAAAAAAATACTCAGTGTCACTAATCATCAGGGAAATGCTCCAAAATAAGATGTTACCTCACACCTATTAGTGTGATTTATATTTTAAAAGGAAAAAAAAAATAGGAAAAAAGAAAAAAACAAGTTTTGGCAAGGATGTGAAGAAAGTAGAACACTTGCATACTTTTGGTGGGAATACAAACTGGTGCTCCTTGTGTGGAAGCTTCTCAAAAAATAAAAAATAATACTAATTCATGATGCAGCAATTCCAATGATACTTACCTAAAACAATTCAGTATTTATATAAAGCAATTGATTGCTAGGTCATACTGAATGTGTTCAACAAATGCTTTGACATTGTTCAGACTCAGTCTCTGACACTTCATTACTAATTATTTATTCATAAATAACTCTTCTATCATGCAGCCAATCTATTACGAACTTCATTTTGGAATATTTTGGTTCTACCCATTGAAGGAAAGTATAAGAACACTTATTGAAACTAAAAGCTAGTAGCAAACAAAAATATTGTTAGAGTTCAAACTGGGACTTTATTAAAGTTCATATTCATTCACCTGGAAATAGAGACAATACTATTCTATCTATTTAATAATAGTGATACATATAATAAAATTTTGGAGGGAATTTTAAGTAAGAATAAAGAACTCAGGGAAAAGGAGAAAGAAAGGCATGTAGAGAAAGACTAGAGGAAATTGATAGGAAAGGAAAAAAATTGTTTTTAAGAAAATCTGATTTTTAATAAATGATGTGTGCTGGGATGGCTTTACTAATGTTTAATATTCTGATTTACAGCTGACGTGAGCAGTAATGTTCTTTTATTTTACTCTTGAGTGGGAGTTCAACATCTTGCAAACAAAAAACTTATTTTAGTTTACATTTTTAACATGTACCTTTAAGCTGTTAAACACCTGACATTTTCAAAGAGGACAAGCATTTATATTGTAAGATTTTAAAAATGTATATGAATTTAACATATTATAAATTACGCCACACCTTTGCATATTTTGTATAACTTGCTCTTTTGAGGTTCTCATTTACTTATATTGCAACACAGTTGCTATAACAACCGAATATTGTACTGTCTTATTATATGGCTTTTTGGATAAGGCTATCTCCAAATTAAAGCATGTGTAGAACTTGTTGGATCATAATTTAATGTTCACTGTGAAACAACATATTAGTCTTATCTTGGCAGATTTATATTGGCTTCCCATTTCAAATAAAATTATATTCAAGCTATTAATTATGGAAGATTCTTTATTCTTTCCTTTTTCTTTTTTTCTTTTGTTTCTTAAGTGAACTGTAATCCCCATATTTTTCAGGAAGTTCAGAAAAAAATATCTCTGCAACCTTTCTTCTCTGATGAATGTTATTACAAATTATGTTGTTTTCAATTAGAAAATATATCTCAAAGGCTTATGCTGTTTTTGTGGTTGTTGCTGTGATGACTTCTTTCCATTTACTTTGCAAGCCTCATCTTTTAGCCAAGAACTATTGATCATTCAGACTTTTTTCTTTCAAAAAAAATGTTCTATTCTTGAGTATGCTTGCTTTCTAAAAATTAATTTATTTTTTATTAATTGTTAAATTCATTGGAGTGACATTGCTTGGTAAACATTATAGGTTCCAGGTGTACAATTCTACATTACATCATTTATGTATTGCATTATGTGCTCACCACCCAAAGTCAGTTCTCTTTCCATCACCATATATTTGATGCTCCACTCTCTCCTCCCCACTCCCCATTCTCCCTTACTCTCAGATAACCACTGTACTATTGACTGTGTCCATGAGTTTTTGTTTCTTTGTTATTTTCAGTTCTATGTGCTTGCTTTTTATATGCATTATCAAAGTGAAAGTTTATGCTGAATGATTACTTGGTTTGATGGGTTTATTTAATCTCCTCGATTTTAACCTCAATTTAAAGTGTATCAATAATACATTTTCAAATTGTGTGTATATGTGTGTGTGTGTGTATAAATACTCTTAAAATACAGAAAAAAATGTACCTTTATTTATAACCTAAGTTACATGGAGCTGAGGGAAGCATCCACCTGCTGAGCTTATGAAACACTGTGTACATCTAGGTTGTTGTCTACAACATCCACACTTAACCAGTGATTTGCACCTAATTGCCTAGATATGGTAATGTAATCTTAGTTTTTATGAGTGCTAACCACAGTTTTCTACTTTGTTAGACTATTTCAGAATATTCATATACTTCATGTACCTCCCCTTTGAGCCCATTTGAATACACATTTAGATCATAAGAGAGCAGCATAACTTTATTCTAGGATAATGATTTAATTCAAACTGCAAATTATTCTGGGTAAATCCTGCACAATATAAACCACAGGTCATGTATCTTCTTCCACTCTACTCCTATTTAAAATTAATTGTTTGTATTGGTTAATGAGAAATAAGAAGAAATTGTCTAGTTTTCCTTCAGAAGAACATAGACAAGTGAAAGGAAAAAGGTTGAATCACAAAGAAGGTTATCAAAAAAAAAAAAGGCTGGACTTTAGTACAGGCTTGCATAGCAAAGAAAAGTAAAAGGATTGCCAAATGTACTGAATTTCTCTTTTGTCTTTTCATGATGAAAAAAAAATGACAACTTGCTTTTGTGATTATGATATTTATAACATTGTAAAATATTCTCAAATACAAGCACAGCAAAATGGATGGAATATTTTGTCAGCATATAGGTTCAAGATTCTGTTTATATCAGATTCCAGGCATATACATTTTAACCAGGTTTGTTGTTGTTATTGTTTATTTCTCTAAGTCAGCAAAGTGTTTCCTTTTCTTTTTTATCTGGGAGATGTAATAGACATGCTTTTACAAAATGGAGGCAGGTCTACGTGTTTGTTTTGCATTCTTGCATGGCATTTTGTTACTTTCTCTGTATTGTTTTGTTCTTTTCACTGGTGTTTCAACTTTGACATGGATAGCTGCTCACTTTCTTTGTGGTTGTTCATCTTCTGGATATGTTGGGCAAAGTGCCCTTGATAGAATGTTGATCCATCTCAGTGGATGTCAGCAGAGAAATTAATATCAGGCAGGGTTTATATCTCTTTGCTAGTTGTCCTCATTTTCTCCACAGCACACAAAGGAAGACTATGTATTTTAGACTATATTAAAGTTTGAGGAAAATATGAACTTACTACATAAATTGTAAAAAATAATAAATTATGTGTAAAATACAATTTTTTAATAATCCAAATAAGTTGAATTATCAAACTGCCATTGTGATGAATGTCTCCATTACAAACCTTGAATGTTTTTTTTAATATATTTTTATTTATTTATTTTTATTTTTGACAGAGAGAGAGGGAGATACAGAGAAAGAGACAGAGACAGAGAGAGAACTGAACTGGGGGAGCTCCCAGTTCAGCACATGGTTCCCCACGGGCTGGGGACAGGACTTGATCCTCGGTCCCAGGTGCTGCAAAGTGAGCGCTTAATCCACTGAGCCATCCCAGCTTCCCCGAAACCTTGAATGTTGTTTTCAGGTTTGCCAGAGCACTCTCTGAAATCATCTCCTTCTTTTGAGTTGAGCGGATTCCACCCAACGTGAAGACTACTGACTGTCCTTTCACCTTGCCTTTACATTTTAATATCTTCATCTAGCTGGACATTTCCTTTAATTATCTGATGTAGAATTATCCTCATAGTTTTTCAGAAGGATTCTCAAATTCTGATAAAAGAATCATGGATTTGTGCATCCCAGTTATGCCCATCATTTAAACACGTAGAGTTGCATTCAGGTCACTTTATTCTTCCAATACTGCTAAAGGTAAATAGTTTGAAAGACACTCACCCATAGATATATACAAATACGTAAAATGACCCCAGCGCCAACACACACACACACACACACACACACACACACACACACACACACACACCACTGTCAAAGAAAATTATTCTAATTCTTTAATATAATAGAGATCTCCATAAGGACCACATCCAATTATAAGGACTCCCTGTTATAATGGATTCAGTTTCTGTAGTGAATGTTATTAACAGCTAACTTTTATAAATTATTTCATATTTTTATATATTTGAATAGTTAATGCTTGATTTTTTCCCCTAAAATTTAATTTTATTATTTTTGATACAGAGAGAGACAGAGAAAACAGGGAGGGCCCAGAGCAGTCTTCATAGTTGCACGTCATTACTTTTGTACATAGTTTCACATCACAGGTGGGCGTGGGGCTGTACAGGGCAGGAACTGCCCAGAGGCCCCCTGCATGGAAGACACGTCCCTGCGAACTGGGACCCTGCCACATGGGAAGCGTGCCCAGGACTTGGGCCAAACTGGGTGCCTCCCACATAGGAGGCTTGCCCTGGTGAGAAACAAACTGGGGGCAAACCCCAGTTAAGTACGGGTTCACATGGGCCAGGGCTGGGATTTGATCCTTGGACCTAGGAGTTGCAAGATGAGTGCTCAATCCGCTGAGCCATCCCAGCATCCCCTATGCCTGATTTCAAATGTAATATCTAATTAATAATGTTTTCTGAAGTTCTTCATATACAAGAAAATAATGTATCCTAAATTTTATCAACTAGATCCACCTGCAATTTGGTTCACAGAGGAGCTATTTAAGGAAAAGGATTCTGACTAAGGCATTTATGTACTGGAGAAAGATGCTTTTAGGAGTCTGACATCCAAAACTATCAGTACAGGCTTGCAAAATCTCTATATAGTGCAAAAATAGAAATTTTATTTACATTAAATTTTCTGGTATTTGTAGATGTTTATTAAAGCCCTGTAATAGGGTTACAGGGAACAATAGCAGTATTGTCTTTCAAAACAGTTTGTGGTATCACTTTGATTATTGATTATTCAAGTTTTCCATGGGCCTGTTCTCTAGCTCTATCAGTGTTCCTTTGAGCAAATACACATTAATAAGTTTATGTCTCTGTGAAGCAAATCAGAATAGCTTGAATTATCCATAAGTCAAAATCTTATCTACTGCATAATTAGTAAATGAAATTATTTTAAAACGCTGATTATAATAAAATTAGGAATATGGATTGGTGAGCTCATGTAGAAAAGTTAAAAATAGTTCATATGAATAGATGTAACCATGGCAGTTCGTGGTATATAGAAGGTTAACATCTACTGAAATAATTACCTGCAGTTACTGAGAGAGGTCTATTTTGAAATGAAGAACTTAGTTATCTAAATAGCTATTGCCATGAAACAACATAAGACAGGTATAGAAAAAATATGCGGTGAGCTGGTTTTTCTGATTGCACTGAGAGCTTAAAAAAAATTAAATCACATGCCCGAAGTTTTAAAGTCTGAGCTAAATGAAAATCAGTATTTAAATAAGATTCCCAAAAGAATCATGTTTGTTGCATCATGGAGCTAAAATAGTAAAAGTAAAATTTATAATCAGACCCTTCAGGTTGTCAAATGATTAATTTAATTCAATTCATTACGTTGCCAGTTAGAGCACTGATTAAAAAACAAAATGAACAAACAAACAAACAAACAAAAACACATGGGAAAGCTGGGATGGCTCAGCGAGTAAAACACTCGCTTTGAAGCCCCGACGACCGAGGATCGAATCCCTGCCCCGGCCCATGTGGACCCACATGCTGAACTGGGGTATGCCCCCAGTTCAGTTCTTGCCAGGACCTATGTGGGAGGCTCCTGGCCCAATTCCTGTCCTGTGCATCCCCGTGCCCACCTGTGGAGTGAAACTATATGGAAAACTAATGCTATCAACTATGGAGACTGCTCTGGGCCCTCCCTCTTCTCTCTGTCTCTCTCTGTCTCTGTTTCTCTCTGTCAAAAATCAATAAAATAAATCTTTTTTAAAAAATTAAATAAATAAATAAATAAATAAAAACAAAGTAAAACATGAGATTTAGAATACAGAATTTTGAGAGTGTTCGGAATAAAAAGAACACCTCAATTCCTAAACCAAGTCCCTCTATACTTGTTATAGGCATCTGCTTCTATCTTGTTTGAGGACTTGTAATAATACTGCCTAAGACAATTGCCTTTCAAAGGCGATTATTTCTCTTCTTTACCAACTTATTTTTCTGACCTAAATAGTCACACATGCTTAATCACAATGTAAATCCTAAAATCAAGGTCTAGTATTATGTACTCCCGTCATACTTGGTGAAA
The DNA here is from genome assembly GCA_004027555.1 of Craseonycteris thonglongyai. NCBI lineage: Eukaryota > Metazoa > Chordata > Mammalia > Chiroptera > Craseonycteridae > Craseonycteris > Craseonycteris thonglongyai. Next base: position 12,798 of record PVKE010027772.1, on the reverse strand, counting down.
CTATTAATAGTAAGACCACAAATGACCTAAGCACAATGTCACCACACCACTTGACTCCAATAAACAAGGTCCCCTAGTCAAACAACTCTCCTTTTTAAACAGATCAGATAAAACTGCTTTTTCCTGAGTAGAGAGTTCGAGTTTCTTGTCAGCTTATGGATTAAATGAATCAATCACATTTTTCCAAGAAACCAGGGGATGTCTCACCTGATTTATTTATTTATTTTGACAGAAAGATACAGACAGACAGACAGACAGTGACAGACAGAGAGAGACAGAGAGAAGGAGGGCTCAGAGCAGTCCCCACGATTGCACATCAGTAGTTTTCAATATTGTTTCACTTCACAGGTGAGTGCAGGGCTGCACAGGGTAGCAACTACACAGGGCAGGAACAGGGCCAGGGGCCTCCTGCACGGGCCTTGGCAAGAATTGAACTGGGGTCACACCCCAGCCCTACATATGGGTCTGCACAGGCCGGGGCCAGGACTTGATCCCCAGACCCCAGGGCTTCAAAGTAAGCACTAAATCCACTGAGCCATCCTGACATCCCAACATCTCACCTTTTGAAATGACAGGGAATCCCTCCTCTAGCTCCTGGCTATCCATTCTATTTCTGAGTACAGCTTCTGTCTGGCCCTGTATAACATGCTACTATGTCTTTCTGCTCCCAACTGAGAATATATGTGACTAATAAATTGCTGTCATTTCCATCTGTTCAGGGTCAAATGCTGTGTTTTCACCTACCACCCACTCCCCCATCCTGGGGTAAGTATCCCTTCCCCATCGACAGGGTGAAATGGAAGGTAATTAAAACACCAGGTAATAAGTCAAATCCAGGATGAGAACTATAACTAACAAATCTAATGATAAGGTAAATTGAGTTTTGATCAAAACCAGCAGGTTATGTTTTTGATATGTTTTTATGGCAATACATCTTAAATTTACATTTAAGAACTAAACATACGTTAGATAGTAATGAATTATTATATCCCTGCACTGTCCAGAGGTTCTGGTTTCTGAAATTCTTACTCAATGGTGGCCAATAAAGGTGAGATGCTAGATTATATATATATATATGGCCCATAAGAGTGACCACAAAATCCTTATCGCAACATTGCATTAAAAGGACATTGATTAGTACAAGGTCAGTTTCTTTCAAAAACATGTCATTGACTGCCTTGTATAGGCCAGAGATGACTCTGCCATGGAAGCAGGTCCCCTAAGTCTAATGGGAAAGGTGAGAAACTAGGGTAGCATCATCCAAATAGCTGGAATTAATCTTCAAACGTAAAGTAGGAACATCAGCAGTAAATGACAGTTAAAATGAGAATTAGAATTAATCGACAGAGATTTTGATGGCAGCTAATTAATTGTTTATGACAGCACCAACTAAAATATAAGGGATGTTTACAAAGCATCACAAGATCTATGTAATCAAACTAATTTGATTTAGTTAAATAGGGACCAGGTTTAAGCCAATATGATATATGAAAATTATGATGTCTCATGCATTTTCTAGACCTGAACAAATAAAACCTTAAAGTCCATAAAAACCAGGTACAGGAAAGGAAGAATGCTGTAAAAAATTCATAAGCAAGCATGGTAAATCTTCCTTCGGTTCTTCTGAGCCATCTCAGTTGCACACTGAGTAAAGAGACATGCACAGAAAATTGAGATAGAATTGAACACTGATTCTGGGTTAATGTCAATACCTACACTGAGAAGAATACTATATAGCATACTGTTGATCACAGTTGGAACTTTGAAGAAAATTATGAAATAAAGGCATTTGGCCATTTGTCTCCTGGTGGATCCAGTTTTCTTTTAGGTAATTTCTTTGTGCCTGACTGAGTAGTATAATAGAAATGATAATCGAATTCTAGATACTTCATAATAACTGCTTGACCAGTGGAGTGTAGTTATTGAAATGATCAAATAAAGATCTCTTGATGTTCTTATTTCTACCAGAACAATTCAAAGTTAAATATATATATTGTAGGAGACCTAAAAATTAAAGTAATAACACAAACCCCTTTTATGTTTTTCACAAAATAAAATTCCCCAAAGTATTCTTCAGTTTATTTAAAAATGGTGAAAATAAGTAGTAGTATACTATATAAATTTGCATAATTATTTAGAAAGAGTAGATTTGGTTATGAAACTATAGAAATCACAGTGCATTGTATTTCAGGAATTACATTTGTAAGAAAAATTTATCTAGTGTTAATAGGAAACTTGAATTTTTACATTATAACAAGGAAAAAACATTATTTTTGAGGTTGTATAATTGTGATTATTTTTGTAGCTACTGATTTATGTACCTTTTGCAAAAATATATTTTAGTGCATTTTTTTTTCTTATTAGCTCATTTTAAACTGAGTAATATGCTATCATACTTTCATGCCAGGTATTTATTTATTTATTTTTGCTTTTGACTTTATTAATGTGATATTCTTATAAAAATTTACTTAGTTTTTATGCAGTAAAATTTGTCAGTTTTTCCTGAAGTATTTGGAGTTTTTATTTTATTTAGAAACACTTTTGTTACCATAAAATTCTCAATAAAATCAAAGTTTTTTTCACAATATTGTTGTTATTTTTTAAACATTATATCTTTAATCCAGGTGTTGTTGAGTAAAGAAATGCACTGTAGATATTCTACTTTGATTTACAAGGACCATATTTCAATTCTTTAGCAATAAGAACTTATCCCTTAAGCCACAGTACCCTCTCACTACCACCAAACTTTCTTTTATGGACATAAATAATTATGATGAAAGAAAAATACAAATAAAATATTTTTAAGTGAGTGTAATATTAAGGGTGGGAGATTCGCTTTTAATTTGCTAAGTGACCCAGTGTTTAGACATGTGCAAAATGGCATCTTGTCTAAGAAACTCATAACTTATATGAAACTAAGGTATGAGAGAAATTATTTCTTTGAATTTGGTTGGGGTAGCAGCTATTTGTGAGTGAGAACACCATGTTCTCGATTACATATTTACAATAATTATTTAAACTTGGGTTTTCAAAGTAACTTTTCTGTGATTTCACAATATAGGTGGGGCATAACTGATAAAATGTTACTAACTGGAAAATACTCCTACAGATATCTTTGATAATCCTATTTGATAAAATTGTAAATTTTCAGTGATTTAGAGTAAATGAACAATATAAACTTTAGATACTACTTCAATAGTATTCCTTCTTGAAACTAATTTTTAAACATGAGGTATGCAACCAAATATTTTTGACCTGTTTTTTCACAAGTGTTTCTTTCCAATTTAGTTCACTGTTTTGTTCATTAGGAAATAGAAAGTAAATGCTAAGGATGACCACCAGTCATAAGAATGAAAAGATTATACTAATATATATTTAGGAACAGATATTTTACTTAACTTCACAGAGAAGGGTGGTTAAAATTTTTGCAGCATGAATCAAGATTTTAACAATAAGTATATCTATTTCAGTTTCAATTTTGTATTAAGGTGTCTGAGTTCTTCTATGAAAGATGACATTTAGTCTGAAACTTTATCTAGTGAGGCAATAGAAATAGCATAGCTTCAAAAATCTTTATTGCCAGTTTTCTTCTACCATAAGATAGCCTTTATAAAAATCTAATATGTTCTATTTTCCAATGATGCATAGAAATTTATCTATTTAAATTTCAACTCTGCTTCATTCATGTGCTAACAAAGTCATCATTACTACCTGTAGAAATTCACATTCTTTACATTATCCAAATCCAACTCTAATTTCACTTCTTTTAGAAAATCATTTGTTTACTTAAAATCTTGTTTCTCACTTCAATTGATTGATCTTTTGATGAATAGGCTATATAGCTGGGCATACATAGACTTTTTTTTATTATTCTTGTAATGTGACACATCTATCACATAGCTTTGCATGAAACGAATGCTTGCCATATGCTTATAAATTGAATTGAATTTTAATCCAAGCAAATATTTACAATTGTTTTATGTAATGAGCTCTCATGTTTTGTTCACCTTTATTTGATTTACTGTTTTCCTGGCTTCTCATATGGAATAGAAGTTGTTCAGGAAGATAAGCAATGGATTTTATTTTCTTTACTATCTTTTCTATTATGTTAGCACAAAAATGAATTCACAGTAGACTTTGATTATAAATCATTCACTGATTATAAAACTAGTAAATAAATATTCAGAAATAATGAGCATATTTGATTCAAGTTATTACTGTTAATGCCACTGGGAGGAAAGTGAGGGGGAGAAATTCCTACAGAGAAAATGTAATATTGAAGAAATTTATATTTTGACTACTTATTATAAATTCAATTTTAGGTTATCTAAGTATGACTTAATATGTCTATTTTACCTTAGACAAAAAATAAGTTATTGTGTTAATAAAATGCCAAAATCAAATTTTGCATAAAATTAAAATAGAAAATTATAGCTTATAGAGTTTTAAATATCAGTTTGGTTTTTTTCAAAATATGATTTAAAGTTCATTTTTCTAAAGAAATAAATATTTATCTTCTGAGTAGCTGTCTTTCCAGATTGTAGTATAGAAATTAGCACAGGGAAGAAATCTTTTCATCTCAGCTAAATCCTCAGATCAAGTATGAATTTTATATTCCACCCTTCTCTACATTGTCTTTGTGCCAAGAAATTACCTTATTTGGATGGCTTAGTGCGGGCTTTCTTATCTCCTGCCTTCAAGTTGGGTATATCTTGTAAGCATTAAGGGTTGTTAGAAAAACTGAATTACTTGTGAGTTGAGAATATATTTTTATTCATTACCCATTACAAGTGATGTTTATAGCATGATATATTTGTCTTAAGTTCACTAGAAAATGGTTATAGACTGCATAAGTGAAATGGCAATTGGCAGTATAAATCCAGGTAGTCAAGTAAAATTAAAAATTAGAAAAGAAGACTGTTCATGTAAACTTGACTCATACTGACTGAGAGGATATAGAGCAATATTTATGCTTTCAGAGCTAATAAGGAGCTAAGGGCACTAACTAATGATCTGTTTCAAATTATTAAACAAAAAAATAATAATAATTACCAATAAATATAAGAAAGGAAATAATTACTATAAAAAATAAATTCATAAAATAGAAATTACACATAGAGAATAGCAAAAAAATAAAAGAAGACAAAATTTAGTGTTTAAAAAGACTAATGAATCCTAGGGAGAAGAAAAAATGAAACAGAATGTGAGGAAAATATTACTGATAAGATACAAAAACAAACAACAACAATAAGAACAACAAAAGCAAAATCAGAATGAAAAACAGGGTGAATTTATAGATACTGTACACATTTTTTTAAAGATGATTTAATGAAAAACTATTGCCCACAAAATTAATGATTTATATAAAATGAAAAAAAAAAAGCTGAAAAACCAGAGCGACTGACATTAGAAAGCTAAACAAAAATTTGTAAAGGTGCTGAACATATGAAATGAATTTAAACTGTAATTAAAAATAATTCCACATGAAAAAATTGTGCCCAAATAACTTTACCATGAAAGAACTACAAAATGATTAGTGGATAAGTAACAGACTATTAGATATTTGTCAGAGAGTTTAATAAAAGAAAATGCTTTTATTCTCATCATCTTGATAGAAAAGTAGGATAAGACTTTACAAGGAAGAGAAGATATATCACAGTACAATTGAAAAAAACAAAACACAAAGATCTAATGAGATGCATTTAAAAACCTAAATCTATCAATGAAAAAAAAGATTAATTAAATCCTATTAAGTTATACTGTAGGAATGCATAGTTGTTTAATATTTAAAAATCAATTACTGCAGTTAAAAATATTAACAGAATAAGGGAGATTAAGAAAATTATAATCATACAAGATTCAGAAAAAGCATTTGGTAAAATTCAAGATAGATTAATGGTACAAGATTAAAAAATTTTGGCAAAAAAGAAAATCTCTACTCCAGAGGACAGATAGCCAACTATAGTCAACAAACAAATTTAACCTCTTTTTGTTATGAAATAAAAGTATACGTACAGGCAAAAAGCCACAGCTGTTCATTTGCATATTATCTTTTGTTATTTTTGGGTAGTTTTTTTGTGTGTTTTGTTTTTGGATTTGCCTCATTGTCAGAGTTTATAGCAAAAGAGACTGTGTGGATCCCAAAGATGACAATGTGTACATCTGTCTCATCAAAGGCAAAGTTTTTTGACCCAGATTTACAGTAAAATATTTAACATCTCTAAGTGGGATTGAGAATAAGAAAGGTGCCTGCTATTCTATTTATCACTTTACTATAGGACCTAGCTAGTAATTCACAAGAAAAGAAAATAAAGTGTATAAAGCCTGGGAAAGATGACAAAAAAAACTCAAAAATATTCTCACTGGAACTGAAGAGAGAAAGCAGACAGAATCATACATAGATGGACATATATTTTATAACAAAGGTGGCAATATAAAATAGTAAGGAGAGATTTACTTTTCCAAAAAAGTTTCTGAATCAATTAGATATGTTTACAGAAAAAAAAAATGAATATTCACCTCTACTGATACCACTTAATATTGAATCAAGATGAACTGTAGGTATAAAAGTAAAAAGTAATTGGGGAAACCGGGATGGCTCAGTGGGTTACGCGCTCACTTTGCAGCGCCAGGGACCAGGGATCGAGTCCCGGCCATGGCCTGTGCGGAACCATATGCTGAACTGGGAGCTCTCCCAGTTCAGTTCTCTCTCTGTCTCTGTCTCTGTATCTCTCTCTCTCTCTGTCAAGAATAAATAAATAAATAATATATTTAAAGTAAAAAGTAAAAGGAGGACGAAATCTTTTAAAAGAATATACATGAGAATTTATTCATTAATTTGATGTAAGAAAATACTTAAAAGTGTTTATACAAACACTACCAATGAATAAATGATTCATTTGGTTACATTGAATTAGATATTTCTGTTAATCATTAGGCAATATCAAGAAAATAAACATAACCAAAGAATTAGAGAAGATAGTTACAAAATTTATAAGTATAATACATAGGTGTCATAATCATCATTCATAAAGAAGCCCTACATTTAAATAAGAACAAGACAACTCAAAGAAAAAGTACAAAAACATGAGCAGCTACTTCAAAAATGATGCTATTCAAGTGGCCAATAAACATTTGAAATTGTTTTCAAACCCATTATTCATCAAGAGAATTTAAAGTAAAAACTGAAGAATATTACTGTTCTCATACAAAAATAGTTTAATTTAAAGACTGATTGGTAGGAGTATAAATTGTTTTAAAACCTTTGGAAACTATCTTGGCAACATATGAGGGCTGTCTGGAAAGTATCCAGCCATATAATATGAAATAGTCATTTATGGCTGGATACTTTCCAGACAGCCCTCATATATATAACTAAATATATGTATAATTTATCACTCAATAATCTCACTCCCAGAGCAACAAAACACATGTAAAAGAATATTCATAGCAGAATAATCCAGAATAGAAAAACAATTGGAAACAGCTTACCTGCCTGAGAGTAATACATAAATGTAGTACTAAACAGTTGAATATTTACACAGCAATAAAAACAATTTAACTAATTCAAAAGCACCATGGATGAATCTCACAAATATAACAGTGAGAGAAAGGCCTGAATATGCACTTCATACTGAATGATTTCATTTATATAAATTTAAATAACAGGAAAATAGTTTTGTAGAATTAGAATTTGGAATAGTAGTTACCTCTGCAGAAGGAAAGTGATTAGCATTTGATAAAGTTTTATTTATGGTATTTATTTATATATTTATTTATTATTTTTGTTTGTTTTTGACAGAGAGAGAGAGATACAGAGATACAGAGACAGAGAGAGAACTGAACTGGGGGCACTCCCCAGTTCAGCACATGGGTCTGCTCGGACCGGGGCCGGGATTCAATCCTGGGTCCCCAGTGCTGCAAAGTGAGCGATTAACCCACTGAGCCATCCCGGCTTCCCCTGATAAAGTTTTAGAGGGGAGCTATTGGGATCACTATATCCATGTGGTAGTTAGCGCTAATTCATCAAGCTGTATATTTATGATATAGTTAATAAAGTTAAAATTTAACAAATATTTATGGTATAACACTAATAAAGTTAATGAAATAATAATAACACAATGCATCATTTGTCAATATGAAATAACCTTGTAGTTAAAAGTGCAGATTCTGGGTGCAAAAGGGATCCAGGCTCTGCCATTTACTAGCTATGTAATCAGGAATTATTTACTTCCTCCTTTCTTCACCTCTGTTTCGCCATCTATAAAATGAGGAGAATGTAATTTCTATTTGTTTTGAAAATTACGTGAATTAATACACGTAAAGCTCTAACTAAATGTTAAGTGTTCAGTTTTTTAAAATCTAACTTCAAAACTGGAAGAACTTTTTGACTTAGTCTTTGTAAGAGAACTCACAGTTGGGATTTCTTCTTCAACAGGGTCCATAGGAAAATGGAGGCTATTACGAGGGGTATGGCTCATGGCATTAGCAGTATTAAGAACAATAAGGGCCAGTGAAATACTTTTTTTCTCTCTGATGGACAGGAGGGTTAAAGAAAATAGGATAAATATAAAGATTGGAGCCACTCTGGTAGCCATTTGAATTTTCTGATCACGGAGTTCCCAAAACCTCCAAAAAACAGGACTACTGACTTCCTCTTTTTATAGATGTGACCTGTGTAGTTCTATAAGCTCCACACTCAGTTTAATGATTTGCTCTTAGTGTCTTAAAGTTCTCAATAGTTTTTTAACAAAAGACCCTGTATATTTATTTAGCACTGGTCTCTGTACTATGAGGTTGGTCCTATTCAGTATTCTGTCAAATGCCTAATTTATGTAATGTTTAGTGATTTATTTGACGGAATGAGGTGAAGAGAGTGTCAGCATCAACAGAAAAAAAAGAGGTTTTATTGTTTACCTAGTTGACAATTACTACTCACCATCCCTATACACAGCCACCTGTAAAGAATCCTATTGCTCATGAGAGAATGCTCACTACTCTCTTGAATTTTTCTCTCTTTATAGAAGGATGATTCTAATCTCCATAAGAAAGCTGTGATAATTCTTTAGTAGGAGCTGATTATTAAAGAAAACTATATTCTGAATACAAATCTAAGGTTTTACAAGAATAAGTATAGAGAATATATCTAAATCAATTTGATTGAATTGTTTACTTTTGTGAAAGACTGCCAACGTGAAAAGTTCAGTGCGAAAGTGTGAATATTTTTTTCATCATAAGTTCAAGACAATAATTGAAACTGACTCCAAAACAGGTCTTGTTACTTTTTAAATGCGACATTCCACCAATTATTTTGACATCATAAAAGCACAATGAAAATATACAAGTTCACAAAGTTAAGGTATAAAGACTAGCTGATATTTTGAAATAAGACAGAGGAGTTTAAATTTTAAAGGATGACTTCTTGTGTTCTCTTTCAGAAACTGAAATTTGCTCTTGTTGTACAGACTAAATATATTATTGCTTAATTTTTTGCCATAGACAGTAAAAACTCTAATGAGCCAAATGTAAACTTTATTAATAAGTAAAAATCTTCTTAATATTGAATTAATTTTACTTATTTTTATGCAAGTGTGTTTCCCATCTTATATATTTATTATAGTTAAAATTTTGAGGAAAAATTTTGAATTGATTTCTTTAAATAATAGGTAATATGTTCATTTTATTAAATTAATTGGAGTGACATTGGCTAATGAAATTATATAGATTTCAGGTATTCAATTTCTTTAAAAAAATATTTATTTTATTGTTTGAGAGAAAGTGAGAGAGGGAGGAAAGGGGGCAAGGCTCACAGAAGTTCCCATAGTTCTACATTATTACATGTGACCTAGTTTCATTCCATATGGGTGGATATGGGGCCATACAGGGCACAAAACTAATTGAAGCCCTCCCACATAGGAAGTAAGAACCTTCACCACTGAGCCATCCCTGTGGTTACCAGTTGCACCATAGTTCAACATATGGGGTAGTATGAGCCAGGACCAGGGATCAAATCCCAGACCTTGAGATTGCAAGTTATTCCAGCATTCCCCAATTCATTTATTTTTGTCAATAACAAACGATGTCATTTTTTTAGTGGTAATTTAATTTTTATTAGTTTTATTAAGGTGACATCAGTTAATATAAGTAAATAGGTTTCAAGTGTACATCACTGTATATTGTATTAGGTGTTCACCGCCAAAAATCAAATCTCCTTCCATTGTTGTATATTTGACCTTCTTTACCTTTTTCTACCTCTGCCCTTCCTCATTGCCCTCTGGTCATCATTATATTGCTGTACATGTCTATGAATTTTTGTTTGTTTGTGTTATTTGTTTGTTGTTTTCAATTTTATAGTCCATGTTTGAGTGAAGTCATACGGTTCTCAACTTTTTTTCTTCTGACCTCTTCGTTTTGCATGATAATCTCAGGATCCATCCATGTCATTACAGATGGCAGTATTTTATTTTTTGTTATCATTGAGCAATATTTTATTGTATATATGTACCACATTTCGTTTGTCCAATCATCTATCACAGGACACCTTGGTTGTTTCCATGCCTTGGCCACCATGAATAATGCTACAATAAACATAGAGATACATGTTTTCAGGTGTTTGGGCTAAATATCCAGAAGAGGGATTGCTGGGTCACATGGTAATTTCACTCCTAACTTTTTGAGGAAACATGGTAATTGCACGCCATACTTTTTTCCATGGCAGCTATGACAGTTTACCTTCCCACCAATAGTGTATGAGGGTTCCTTTATCTCCACAGCCTCTCCAAAACCTGTGATTGCTTGTTTTGTTGATAATAGCCATTCTAACAGGTATGAGGTAGTATCTTAAAGTGTTTTTTATTTGCATTTTTCTAATAGCTAGTGAAGTTGAACACCTTTCTATATATGTTTGTCATTTGTATGTCATCTTAGGAGAAATATGTGGTTAGGTAACTTGCCTATTCATTTATTTATTTATTTATTTATTTATTTATTTATTTATTGTTAAATTTATTGGGATGACATTAATTGATATCAATTACATTGTTTCTATGTGTACAATTCTACATTACATTGCCTATATATCGCATTATGTGCTCACCACCCAGAATCAGCTCACTTTCAATCACCATATGTTTGATTCCCCCTCCCTACTACCCACCATGCATCTCTCCCACCCACCTCCTGCCTTACCCTCAGGTAACCACTAAACTATTATTGACTGTGTCCATGAGTCTTTGTTTCTTTGTTCCTTTCAGTTTTATATTTCACCTGTAAGTGAGCTCATATGTTTCTTGATTCTTTCATTCTAACTTATTTTGCTTAATAAGATGTTTTCCAGGTCTGTCCATGTTGTCACAAATTGCTGTATTTCATCTTTCTTATTGCTAAGTAGTATTCCATTGTATTGATGTACCACAACTTCTTTATCCAGTCATTTTTCAGAGGACACTTTGGTTGATTCCATGACTTGACCACCATGAACAGTGCTGCAATGAACATTGGGGTACATATATCTGCTGATTAAGGTAAATTGGAGTGTGCGCATGCATGTGCGCATGTTCTATTGTTGTAGTTGAGTTGTACAAATTCTTCATATAGTTTAGATATAGCCTCATATCAGAGGCATTGTTTGCAAATATCTTCTCCTGTTTGGTTTATTGCCTATTTGTTTTATTGATGGTTTCCTTTGCTGTGTTGGTTTCTTAGTTTGATACAGTCCTGTTTATTTATTTTTACTTTTACCTCCCTTGCCTTTGAATTCAAATCCATAAGATCTTCTCTAAGAAATATAAGACAATAAAATACAAAGAAGAAACATAGGTATGAAATAATGGATGCTATTTTGTTACAAATAGAGAAAACCCAATATCAAACCCAATTAATCATTCCATAGCACATTCATATCACAATAGCTGTACAACTAAAATTCTATGATCTTTTAAAGTGTGTGTGTCTGTGTATGCATCTATGTGGATTGGTGCAATTTATGTGACATGGAATGACATTTATAGACCATGTTGGATAGAACTTCTCTGGAAATATTTTTAAGTCTCTTAAAGAGCAAAAAATAACATGTAACGAAAACATTTTCTTGTATAGAAGGAACAGAAATAAATATAAAATTAAATGTTTATTTTGTTGCTGTGATGGTACCTCCTATATCTAGTCTCAGCTAAAGCTAAGAGGCAAAAGAAGAACACTCACTGAAAGCAATAAATATCATAGAGTGATACAGGTACCTAACCTGAAAACACTAACGTCACGATGGAATAAGAGCAATACGACTTGATTTTATACAAAAATCCCAAGTCAATACATTTTATTGATTCAGTATGTTAGCGATTATTTTCATTGCTTAACACTCTCTTCTCTGATTAATTTTTAGATATACTTAAGCAAATATTAATATGGCTTTCCCCAATTTATTTGAATGAAAATCCCAAACCTGAAGAAAAGGTGTGATTTAAAAAAATCACTAAATTCACGACTTCAGACTAGAAAGGAGAGCCAAAGGATATTCACTCAAAATTTAGAATTTTAGTATTACCTATAAAGGACTATGGTATTGTTACATTAAAAAATCTAAAGGAATAATAAATGGCATTTAGAAAGCAGTTATCTAAATTGCAACAAAATTCCCTGTCCCCGCACTGCTTAGATTCTATACAAAATCTTTATTCCAATCTCTAAACTCACATGTCATTATGCAAGCTCTAAGGCCATTAGTGAACAAGAGAAATTACTTATAAAGAAATGGTTTGTAAGTATGGGACTTGAAAGTCTAGATTAGTATATGATGAT